>JAOPHQ010005166.1:0-65000 GCA_030340625.1 Merluccius polli
TAGGCATGCGGCATTACAATGACACTTAAATGAAAACATTAAAATAGATATAGTAAGGTACTGTATGGCTGGTGAACCATGCCCAACGCTGTTACTATAATGATACATCATGAAAGAAAAGTCTCAACTGACAAGTTGAAGGAGATTACCCTGCAGTTCAATACAGTAAAATGCTAATTGTTTCTCAAGCATAAGCTATAAAGTACAAAAACATGTTTATTAAAAGAGACGATGGTTGTGGAATAATGGTGTTGTGTGAATAATATTGAATATAAAGCAGTAAATAAGTAAAAGTCGTTTGTATGAAGGCACAGCTGTAGGCTGTGGTGTTTGGTAAATAAAGGTGTTCAGGATGATCTGATTCTCTAGTAGCTTACCCCCAAAACTGCGCTAAAATTGCAAAGAAAATTGCGTCTCGCTGAGTCCCTACCAAAACTGAAACCAAAGATATGCCCTTGCGTACACAAAACACAACACAGCAATGTGACCCACACAGGGCGAGGTTAAGAACACACCAGCAACCACATTTGACTGGAGAAAGAGATAAATCAATAAACCGTACAGATAGGAAAGTCTCCATCTCCCTCCATCAAATGTTCTCCCCATTCTTAATCTAGATAGCTCCAGTCTATCCCCCCGGTCACACACACACACACACACACACACACACGCACACACACACACACACACACACACACACACACACACACACTCTACCATCTCCCTGTACAGGTAGCTTAATCTCCACCTGCTCATCCCTCCTTCCTCCATGGATCAATCTTGTAGGAAGAGACATTGCTTGGAAAACAATGAGCTGAGCAATCACAGAGGAGCTCAACAGTTTGATGTATAACATGTCTATGTACACTAACAATTCTAGAAGACAGAGAAAAATGCCATGTGTGTGTATGTGGGAGATTAAGAGTTTAAATCATCACAACTGTTGAAATAGACTGAATGACGATGTTAAAGGAACAGACTTTTTCAACGAAGCGAAGGCTTTTTTTCAGAGATGTTTTTGCTTTACTTGAAAAAAAATGCTTTTTCACTTCACTTAATTATTGAATCTGATTGTATGGGTTTTTTGAACAATGTAAGGCCACGGCCATATGTGAAAATCAATTGCTACCCAGCCGAGGCCGGACCGATAGTCATTGCGAAACGCAAACGTGAATATAAGGATTTTCTCGCGAGGCTCAGGCACTGCAAAGGCCTGATCAAATTCACAACATTTTGTGTGTGTGTGTGTCCGTGCATGCGTGCGCGTGCGTGCGTGTGTGTGTGTGTGTGTGTGTGTGTGTGTGTGTGTGTGTGTGTGTGTGTGTGTGTGTGTGTGTGTGTGTGTGTGTGTGTGTGTGTCCGTGCGTGCGTGTGGAGTGGAGTGGAGTGCGAAGGTTAAAGCAGAGGCCATGTTCTCTCAACAGTAACCGGCTAACCTGCCCTTGAGGAGAGGCCAGGACAGCTCCAGTGACTCGGCTGGCAAGACAAACTAGGGACACAGCCAGACCAGTAAAATCCACGCTTTCATGGCTTTCATGGCCCAGTGTGTATGCTGAGCCACTGCAAGGTCAATGACAGCCAGAGGGTCCTAAAAGGTGGATATATTGGGTGGCATTAAACCAGTCACCAATGACAAACAAAAAAAACTGAGCATGCACACACATCGACACTCGACACAGGTCCGTGTGAGTGTGTGTTACCACAGAAGGAAATTACAGCACAACTGAGAATTTTGAAAAGACTAAATATGTGTGTGTGTGTGTGTGTGTGTGTGTGTGATTATGTGAATACACCACATTTTGAGTATGAATAAACATTACTACATCATATTAGAAATATTTGTTTAAACAAAAACATTGTGTGCCCTCTGTCCTGTGTCCTCATGAAAAACTACTTTGTTGAAAAACAAACATTAAAATCTACTTCTTGTGTCACCTCGTCGTTTTTAACATAACATCCTTGGTTGTTGACGTCCACAGTTTGAGCGCAGCACTCAAATAGCACTTTTAAATAGCCGACTCCAGATGGGAAAGTGGTTAAAAAGACCAGTGTAGTTTCATCCGTGGTGGTAACAGTGTGTGACTCCATAGCTAACCCTAACCCTAACCCTTTTACGGAAGCGACAAGGTTTTGTTGTAGCTGATTGGTTGGTTCATCGTTCAAATCTATGAACCAATTGGTTAAAGAGGTTGCTGACGTTGGCAAATCCCTTTTTATTCCCGCCGAAATTTAACCTGGTATCAGAATGCACACACAAAAAGAAGTGACAACGGTTCGCATTTTGAATTAGATACATTCCTATGACTTGTTTTAATGCGTATTATACAAGGGTGTGCATCTCTCCCTTATAAGACGATCCGATGCGTATCCAGATACATGGGCTACGATACGATTCAGGGAAGATACGTTTTAATCCGGAACGATTCTGTGCGATTCGATTCTGTGCAGTTCGGTGCGATTCGATGCAATCTGATACAGCTCTTAATATTTGGTTAATGTAAACATTCATTTTCCATTATAAATTAAATAAGCCAATTCGATAAAAGTGGCATTGCTTACCTTCAAACAGATATATTTCATAAAAGATCAGGGAATCTAGGGAATCCCAAGTATTTTTGTTACTTTATGGCATGGGGGAAAAAAAGGAAAATAAATGTATTATTTCACAACTACATGTCATTGTATTGTGTTTATTACTTTTGCAATAGCAACAGTTACACAAAAGAGACTTACTGTATAAACAAGGGTACCTCACTTTGGCAGTTAGTTAGGGGGAGAATTATGAAGTACATCACAATTCATGAACTTTGCAAAGCCCCTCTAAAACTGAAAACAAAATGAATATTACATTTTCACTAATGGCACAAATTAGAGCCAAACTAGAAAAGGAGATTTAAAAAAGTCTATTGGACAGAGTTTGTGTGTCTGCTCAGATGGGAGAGCAATGAGCATGCTGTTGAGGTAAAATAATAATAATAATAATAATAATAATAATAATAAGAAGAAGAAGAAGAAGAAGAAGAAGAGAAGAAGAAGAAGAAGAAGAAGAAGAAGAAGAAGAAGACAGTATTTCAGCTTCAGCCAAGTCATGTGGACTCAAGACAGGCAAGTAACAGCAACATTTCACTGAAAACAGGGTATACAATAAAGCGACACACTTAGTGCCATTCTGCCATGTACCATACACCTACGTTTTGAAGCGAGGGTCTAGAGCGGATGCAGTGTAGAGGTCATGGAAGTGTGTGTACCGTCTCTCAAAGTCATTGTTAAACGCTGTGTCTTCATCAGTTGCCTCAAAGTGCTTTAAAAGTTGTGTTTTGAGGAGGGCAATCATTGAGACTGTGGCTGCTCATCCTCACACTTGATGGTAGTCACAACTTTGACAGGTGACATTAACCTTGATTATGTCTTCAGCGTTGCAGTCGTCGATCTCATTAAGAGTGTTCACCTCCCTCCCCTTTTCTGAGCTCCCTTGACACGAGTGTGGCAAAAACCTCAGGTTGCTCCTCCAAAAAGCGTTCACGCATGTCATGGGAGCTGTTCCATTTGGTGAACACATCTATAATGAGCTTGTGGGAAGGCAAAGCCAGTTGATGCCTTTTCTCCCGTAGGATTTCAGCTCCCCTTCTGTTGCGATGCAAAAAGCCAACCACCCACCTCACTCTTCCCAGCAACTTTGCAGCAGTGTTCACTTGAAAGGCTTTCTGGGAGGCCAGATTTAATGTGAGAGCAAAGCACCCGAGGTGAGGGGTCATCTCTGCTTCCCGTCCAGCTACAATCATGTTTCTGGCATTATTACTAGGGCTGTTTCTTTATCAGCAATGTTCCAGTCAACACATGCTTCTTTCAATAAAGCGCCTATTTTTTTCCCCTGTGCGTGATTGATTGAATACTCTCGTCTTTAAGACATGACCCAGAGAGATGTGGTGCGCTGTGATCGTCACATAGGAAATCGGTGGCACGTGACATCCAGGCATCGGTTGTTATTGCCACTCGCTCTACATTTGACAATTCTTGTTTAAGTTCATTCTTTACTTTGATAAACAACTCTGGCACGCATTTGTCGCTTAAAAGCTGTCTACTTGGCATCTTGTACCTCGGCTCTAACACATTTAACGTGTCATGAAAGCCATCTTTCCCAACCACGCTGTAAGGTCGTAAGTCCTCAGTGTTAAAACGGGTTATAGATGCTGCCTCAGACCTCGCCGAGTTGGGGCTAAGTTGTGGCTGAAAAAAAAGTGTTCAATATCTCTCATGATATTGAACACTTTTTCTCTCATGCATTGTCTTGGATGAGAGATTCTTAGTTCTGTCTTATTTCTTCCCATCTATTTTCTAGTTGTTTGGCGTTGTGACCTCATAGCTACGGTCATGAGGATGATAGAAACATGCATTCAATGTTTTTGTGTTTGTGACGGGAGCGAGAGCGGGAGAGAAAAACACAGAGAAATACAGCGAGACAGAACGAGACAGAGAGAGGTGAGGTGGCAGCGAGCCAGCAGACAGACAGACAAACAAGTTATGTGTTTTCACATGAGGGTAGGAATCTATCGATCTGAGCCAGAGGCTAAATAAACACTGGGTCATGGAAGGGAATTAAACCCCCCTTATAAACACACCGATCATTTTCTGTGTTGACTCAGATCAACCAACACACACACACACACACACACAATTCACCATTTACCTACAATTCCCTCTTTGGCTAGGGCAAATAAAGGAATATCCCTGCAAATTCTTTCTGTATTAATATTGTAGAAACCCAACTAGGGTCAACAGTTGAAAATGAGCAATAGCTTTATATTGTATCGTACCTATCAAATAAAATTCAATTCAATTCTATTAATATCTTCAAAATGGTGTTTGTCTTTGGGAAGTATACAAAACTGTTTTGTTTTGTATTTGACAGTAAAACAGACGGCACAGAAATAAATTGGTTCATGAACATTGGTTTCAGTCTTCCTGTGCGACAGCTTGAGGAAATGGCTAATTGAGTTTCACTGCATTATCCTAGAGTTCACATTATCCCGGTGCTAATAACATACAAGACTTCACATCATCCCAGAACGTATATGGTTGGGTGCTTGTAACCTGATTAATCTAGGTTTATTGCTTAACTATATACTGTATATTGTGGCAACCCGTTTCCCAAAGTCGGTGTATAATATATATATAATATAATACAATATATATATATAAATATATACACACACGATTTTGTAAAATGAGGTCCCACTGGACAGCTATAGGCTCCAGCTATGGGGTAGAGTTAATTTAAAACGATCAAGAGATTTCTTCTCAGACACGAGACATTGGCAGGTGATCTTACGCCAGCTAATGATTTTTAATGCATAGCCTGGCTGGTTGCCATGTGGGCTGGTACTATAGTGGAGACCGGCAGAATGAGGTAGCCTGAACGAACGAACGAACGAACGAGAGAGAGAGAGAGACACTTGTATCTTGAGTAAGTCATATCTAAATTTAAAGTCCTATCTGACAGGGTTCTGGGACAGGGACTCAAAATGCACGACTCAACACTCAGTGGTGCGTTCAGAAAAACTCAAATTTAATGCTCGAGGGCAAGGCAAAAACAGGACGAAAAAACTCAACTAGAACTGCAGGCTTAACAAAGAACTCAGAACTGCAGGCTAAACAAAGACGGACACAAAGCACAGGACTTAAATACTCAAGGGGGAGACAAGACACAGGTGGAAACAATCAGGGCGGGGCTGCTGCCAATCAGCACACAGGAGAACATGAGGGCAGGAAGTCAAGACACCTGAAACGAGAGGTAAAGGTAAGTCTTACAAAATAAAACAGGAAGACCAAAACCAAAATAAGAGACCTTAACCAGGACGAGTCACTACACTATCTTAAATCAGTATTATCTTAGCCTGGCAAGCCAGACCCACATCAGAAAGATGTAAGGTCTGGCTCAGCTCCATTGGCAGTGTGGGATAAACGGTTGTCTTTCAAGTTCCCTCTGCACGCAATAAGATAGCGCTACAACCAATCAGAGCAACGAAGAAGGTGACGTAGTCAGAGCGACGGCTCTGACTACGTCAGCTGCCAAATACATGTGCTGCCACTAGGGGGCGTCTAGAGTTCTAGGCTAGTATCATCTGCTATCTGAACCCAAAGCCCTGTCTCTCCTATCTTCCCGTACCAAATGTAGCCCTACCCTCACAATTTAATGTTCATTCAAGGGCAAACCGAATAGAGCTCTTTCTTCGCGATACAAGACTAGCTCTAAAGGTTCCTTTAATCATTATTCAACCCAGATCAAAAAACATACAGTGCCTGTTTTCAAAGAACCAGAAAGCGTTGAGGTGAGATTATTAATTGGAAAGTTGAGGGGAACATTTCCCAGGGATTCTGGGAACATTTTAGCACCAAGACCACCTTTCTCCCCATTAAAAGGCAAAAGGTAAAGGAAAGCTGCTAAAAATGACCAGATACAAATTCAATTAAAATCATTATGAATGTTTAAATGTTTTTACACCAAATCATTTATGTTTCAATGTTTTTATTGCATGTCGGTCCGACTTCTAAACATCAATGAGCAAATATCATGTATGTGTCACACCTCGTCAATCAGCCTTAAAAATTACATTATTACTCATTATTAAATAAAATAACTGTTCGGTATTAAATACTTCCACAATTAAAACTATGAACTCACAAAATCATATCACAAAGGTTCAATGTAGAAAGATTCAAATGGATAAAACTTATTGATTAACAGTTCCTGCCACCAGGGCTGGATTAGCACCCCAAGGGCCCCTGGGCACCAGGTCCCAGAGGGCCCTTGTCGCACAGACCGCTGGCATCTCACACATCACCTCCACCCATTACAAACCAGGAAAGTCATTAAACTCCACCTTAATTAGACCTATTCACAATTGTGTATATGAAGTACCATGTCAAAACCAGACCATAATCACCAACTATTATGTCAAGACTGTCTAGTACAACTAAGGCTGACACAAACAGCAGATCAAATAAACACAACACAGCACAACACAACACAACCCACAACATCCACACAATGACCACTAGGGGGCTTACAAGAATGCCATCCTTATAGCCACACAGCACAGCTAAATGCAGCCAACATATGAACTTGACACACCAACTACAAAATAGCAACAGTCTTTACAACTTTGCAAACAATTCTGTGAACTTAAAAGAAGCTTGTACAAAAGATAAGATAATCCCTCTGTGCATGCTTCTTTCATTGTTTATAATTGCAGCCCTTGTGATCAATTCCCACACTGCCTAGGTCATTGAACGCACCATCAGCTCCCCGCAAGTGACTGAACGAGCTTGTGTGTGTGTGTGTGTGTGTGTGTGTGTGTGTGTGTGTGTGTGTGTGTGTGTGTGTGTGTGTGTGTGTGTGTGTGCGTGTGTGTGTGTGTGTGCGCGCGTGTGTGTGTGTGTGTGTGTGTGTGTGTGTGTGTGTGTGTGTGTGTGTGTGTGTGTGTGTGTGTGTGTTATCCAAGTAAATTATCCAGTCACGATTAATAATTTCCCCATTTTGAAGCGTTGTAGTGAGAAGCTCATTTGTGAGGGAGCGAGTTTTTCCCCGTCAGCGGCTCCCTCCTGCTCGATGCTGGGTATTTTTTCGCCCGATTATGAAAAGCCATAGCCCCTCTCGCTATAATATTTTCACGATGGCTCTCACTTAACACGCCCCATAGAGCGGGGTCCTCCGACGGCTCACCTGCGGTGCTAGTGCTCGGGGGAGCCGGGACTGGTTCAGTATCCTCCTCCGGTTGCTCCGGGACTTCTGTGGCTGAGGCCGGGCTAACATTAGCGGTTGGCTGAAGTGGCACTGCTCCTTCGCTGCTGGTGCTAGCGCTGGTATCCTCCGGGTCTATTTCATCCTCTATTTTTTTGTAAAATGATGTGATTCGCCGGACATCTTTAATCACCGCCGCTTCTCTCTCTTGCTTTTCCTCTCTTTTTTTCTTCTTTGCTCCACCGCTCAAGTACTTTTTTTTATCCATAATTTTGCTTTCTCTTACCCACGCTGTAACTGACCTCCCGCTCACACACTCTGACCTCTCGTTCGGCAGGGGGCGGGGCCCATAGCAACCAAGTGTTTGGTTGCCATGGGCCCTTGGTTGCCATGGGCCCCTGGGCACGTGCCCAGTGTGCCCCAATTATAATCCGGCCTTGCCTGCCACAATGCAGACTATAAATGGTTCAATATGGTCAGGTTCACTGAAAGACACAAAGTGTCTTCAAACGCGTCTAAACGCTGTGAATAATAACTATGCTGGCGGGTTTTAAACAGCATCACAAGAGAATCGACATCCTTCAGGATGAGAATCTTTTATATTGTAATTTAACAATATGAGCACAAGTTAAAATCCTAATTTGCAATTTCCCAATATGGAAAACATGACCTTGTGTTCTCCATGTTTAATTGGAGTAGCTTTAACAAAACAATTTCTGCGTGACTACACAGGCTTTTTCTAGCGTTCATAATGAAAATGACCTTTATGACCGATGGTATATCAGTGTTAAGAGCGTCTGGAAGAAGAGGAGAGAAAGATCTTCTGAGACTTGGGGGAATCAGACAGGTCAAATGACAGGTGAGATGGAGATCACATTGACACACGCACACACTTGCACGTGCAATCACATGCATCCATGCACCCCTTCTTCCTGCAAACATGCACACACACGCCCTCACATGCATACTTGCTCACACACACTCACACACACACATACACACACACACACACACACACACACTTAACGAGCCCAACACTGCCTGTGTCTGCCCCACCTCTTGACTTCATCAGGTATCGCCATGATTAGGCCTCACATCATCACATTCAGCAGTCATTGAGAAGGCAGTTGTTGGATGAATAACCTATTTTCTCTTCATTGTTCAATGTGCTACCTTCTGTATATTTGTGGGCGAATTGATGGGCAACAACACTGCAGGAACCATGATCTGGTAGCCAGCCACGAAAACTGTACTGTCTGGGTGAAACGGACGTGAAACGGAAGGGTTCATAAAGGGAGTTGGGAACAAAGGTGATTACCACTAATGAGGTCCTGTTGAGTGTGATTAGTAGGCTGGGGATATGAAGCCCTGGAACAGCGGAGTAGGTGTAGGCTACATCTCAAGACTCTCCGGTCATGTTCAAGCTGAGGCGTGATCACTGGAGCGTCAAGCAGCAGCAGTACCAGGATAAAGGATAAAGGAGCAATGTGGGATTGGGAGCGACTGGGACCCGCCGAGCTGCTTCAGCGCCATTAGAGTCTAGGGCTGACCCGAATGCTTCGAAGCTTCGACCGTTGCCACAGTAATCGAAGTCCAAATCAGTATTTGAAGGCTTCGTTTTTGTTTGTTTTTTTTATTCAACATATACATTACCCCAAAAATCTCATGAAATAAGAAATAGAAATCCAACATAATTCATTTTGCATTATTATTGCGTATTCTGATATTCTCAAACAAGGACATCTAGCGCTCATCTAACGTCACCGTTCAACAGCACTGAAACTGAGACAGTTGGGCTACTGCTACAGACTATTTATTTATTCATCTGTTTATAGGCCTACATATGAGCAAATTCGTTTTCATGGGCTATGGCTTTAATTTATTTGATGTTGTTATCGCACATTTTTAAGCCGTTCTTCATTTCAATAAAAAGGAAAGTCCTTGAAATCCCCCCCCCCCCCCCCCCCGCTGTCGAAGCGTAGCATATTCACAGGTAAATCTCACCAAAGCTTCGAAGCCTCAGAAATGGTATTCGGGACAGCCCTATTAAAGTCATCGTTGACTATTGATGATATGACCAATCACAATCACTTGCTATGTGTGTGGCGTGATATGTAAATGTCACAAAAATACTTCCTGTTAGGATACGCTCACAGGAGAGGTTTGCCTTTAGGTATCTTTAGGAAGTCAGGTGACGTAGTATACAGAGTGATACAATACATGTCAGGGAGGAGGTCATGGTGGATGAATGGGTCAAACACAGGACTTTCACCCATTATTTTTAGACTTAGTTGACTAATTATTTACTGTTTTGTTATTATGTTCAGTTTTCAGTCACAGTTTGGTTAGGTTTACTTGGTTACTAGGTTTAGTCAACACAACTACCTAGTTATATTTAGTCAACACAACTACCTAGTTATATTTAGGCAACACAACTACTTGGTTAGGTTTAGATAACAAAACTACTTGGTTAGGTTTAGGTAACAAAACTACTTGGTTAGGTTTAGGCAACAAAACTACTTGGTTAGGTTTAGGCAACAAAACTACTTGGTTAGGTTTAGGCAACAAAACTACCTAGTTATATTTAGGCAACACAACTACTTGGTTAGGTTTAGGTAACAAAACTACTTGGTTAGGTTTAGGTAACAAAACTACTTGGTTAGGTTTAGGCAACAAAACTACTTGGTTAGGTTTAGGTAACAAAACTACTTGGTTAGGTTTAGGCAACAAAACTACTTGGTTAGGTTTAGTCAACACAACTACCTAGTTATATTTAGGCAACACAACTACTTGGTTAGGTTTAGGCAACAACACTACTTGGTTAGGTTTAGGTAACAAAACTACTTGGTTAGGTTTAGGTAACAAAACTACTTGGTTAGGTTTAGGCAACAAAACTACTTGGTTAGGTTTAGGCAACAAAACTACTTGGTTATGTTTAGGCAGAAAGCCCTTTCTGGGACAAACATTTATAGCAGAAAGCGCTGAACTTCTCCCGTTTGCTTGAGACACACAGATGTATTCTCGGTCCCCTACACAATTGGGCAGCCGATTGAGCTTCTTTGTCGAACAGCTTCAGCAATTGAACAATTGGAACAGCAGCTACAATAGAGATCAAGGAACACATCTAGAGATTTAGCAGGTAGCTCGAAACGAATCTCGAATATAGACAATAGGCAATCACAATCCAGCCATATTCAACTAGCAGTAGGCTACTGGCAGATGATTGGGTTTTCTCTAGTTCTATCTAAGACACTAGTGAGCTCATATTGACAACACTTTTCTAACGTGTTGAAGAGACTTAATTACATGTCAAGCTGAGACACTGAATCATACCAACACATGCCATACATCACGCATGATTTGGTTCATAAGTCAACTCTGTTTATACACCACGCTAATCGGATAAAAACACAGATAAAGACACTAGTCTGTCCTCGCTGTTTTCCATAGATAATATGGTGCCGTGTAAACATTCAAGTAGAGAGAGGATATGGCTTCTGGTGAGCCAACCCACTCAGGGTGTCCTACCCAAGGGTTTCTGTGTGAACAGCCTGGTGATATCCCAGCATGCTCCCCTTTCCCCTCTCTTCCTATCCGTGGCCATCATAATGTCATCAGAAAGATGACTACATCGATTCATTTGTAATAAATATTAAATGATGACATGTTTTTGTTTTGTTACGAGTCGCAAAAGGTAAGGTTTAGGAAACAAGTCATAGCAGATTGACAGTGATTGACTCAGAAAACAAGTATTATCTTGTTAAGACACAAGGAATATGGAAGAGACCATCGAGAGGCGAGCTCTACAGAAGACATCAAGGTGGAAAGTGAAGAGGCCAAGCGAGAGATGGCAGTAAAATGTCAGATGAGGGAAGGTGCACATGGGGTTGCTCTCGGCTCAGTGAAAATGTTGGTCTGGCTGAGTGAGTGAACATGATAACATATCATATAAAGATGGCTGGTAGATGGAAATGGAAGGAGATGTGTCGGACTGATGTTGAAATCAGAGAAGAAGATCTGTGAGTGATGTTGAATTAGGTCAGTTCTACCGTTCAGAGCAGTCGAAATGTCAACTTTACAAGCAAAGCTACTAACGAGAACACACACACACACACACACACACAAGCTTGCCCCTCTAGGGACACACTATTTTAATATATATTATCATATCTGAAGGGCAGGATCATTTTCAAATTAGTGAGGACATAAAAGATGCAAAAAACAAGTGAGGAGGCAGCAGACTGAATATATTTAGTCATCAAAGGTAAATAGAAAACCCTGCTCGGAGGATACAAACAGAGAGAGAGGTGCACTGTGGGTCTTCAGAGACCAACGTTAAAACCCTAAGAAAGGGGAGGAGCTAATCTAAAGCGGTCTGCAGTATCTACTGTACTACACACACAATGTGTACTCAAGAAGTAACAAAGGCATTCTGCACACATTCCTCTGTTCAGTTTTTCATCTGATGGTTGAACATCTTTACTTTATTACACAGAATGTATTTGGCTTTTGTTAACATCTCATGTCTCCACAAGGACATTGCAGTCTCCATGTGCTGCCTGACAGATGGCTACTTGTATTAGCAGGTTAGCTTATAAGACAAAAACAATAGGTTGGTAATTAACACTTAATTAATTGAGATCCCATTTCAGGATGATATCATTAGGTGTTATTAGGTACTTATCGGTGAACAAGCAGTATTCAGACCTATTGTTTCCACCACTGTTTCTACTTTGTTTTGTTTAAATTGGATAATTGATAGTTATCAAGAGAAGCAACACAATGATTTCATAGTATATTTTATGGACTATCTTTTTTGTGTGTTTTTGTGTGCGTGTGCGTGCGTGTGTGTGTGTGTGTCTGCGCGTGCCCACACACACACACACGCATGGGTGCGTGCTGTGGTGTAAAAGGTGTGTGAGTACATGCATCACTCTGCTGCAGTTGAACAGCAGACTGACACATGAACGATGCCATGACATCATTTAGCAAATGCTTTTATGAAAATGACTTTTCCCCATTTGTTTTTCTTGGGCGCTGTGAATGGTGAAACACACGAGTTGAACTGTAAATAACCAAATAATGTATTTTGTAACATAACCATCCAAATGATTAGTCTATTCAGTGAGAGGTGACAGGTAATGGGCACAAAAACTACTGATAAAAACAATGCCTGATGCTCTCCAGCCAATAATCTGATGCGGTTCAAGTTTGTTCAGTTAGACAGCCAATGAACATCATTAACAGTGCTTATGACGAGTTCGAGAAAACATATCCATCAATGAAAAGCAAGGCGGATTAGTTTCATGATAATGAAATCCTCTACTAAAATAAAGTATGAGGTAAATCATTTCTCACAAGGTAGGCTTATTAATCACATAAGCCTGCAAGAAGAAATATCTGCATAAATAGGATTGTGTTGTGTGTGTGTGTGAATGTGAAAATCACACACACACACACACACTACAGGCGGCCTCGTCTTTCTGTTGCCGTCACTTCCAATACCGTAACTTTTAAATACAAATTTGAAAATTGAAATCCATCACCTCTGCCATAATTCTGTAAATCGTGCATAATCTCATACTTTACTGTGAGACAGACGAGAAATGAATGAAATTAGATCAATTAGGACATTGTTATTTGAATTGGACACTGTGATTACCTTGAAAGCATTTCTAGATGATTGCTCATCTCTCACTCTAATCACTCCCTCCCTCTGTCTGTCTCTTTCCTTCGCACTCTTTCCCATCTTTCTTATCCTTCCCACCCCTTCCTCACTACTGCTTGAACAGAGAGACTGTGAACGTGGAGCGCTATTGAGATAGAGGGAATAGATTCAAATCCAACCCTCTGTAATCATCTTCCCCAATCTATCAGATGTGCTGAGTCTTTGAAATGTTTTAAGCGGCTTGTAATTGTTTTATCTTTTAACTATATTGTAACTGTCTTATCTTTTGGTTTGGTATGTCTCATTGTGCTTTATATTGTAGCCAATATATTTTACCTTTACTTATTCATGTATATTTTGTGTGTGTGTGTGTGTGGCACTTTGTAACTGTGCGTTTTAAAAAGTGCTATATAAATAAAGCTTTACTTACTCACATTGTCACACCACTCCGGCTTGCCCGTTGCAATCAACCGAGAAACAGTTCAGATCTGTTCCAACCATCACACCACCGACATCCATCACACGTAGCCAACAGTGTCTGTCAGAGCACGATCATTTAGATCCCACCTCTCGATCTTCATCCTCCCCCTCTACCAATGCAGGAGCATTATAGACTCCATCCTCTTCTACTGCTTCCCACTGTCACTAGCCATGTCTCCATCTCATTGTCAAGTGAATTTTAAGCAAACGTTGCAGAAAAGGAAATGCAAATTAGGCGCTGTGGAGAGTACATGGAGTGTGTGTTGTTGATAGGCCAGGTGAGGCTGCACACCTGTGGTGCATGAACAATCATGGCACCCAGGATAAACCAGCTATCAACACACACTCAGGAGAGAGCCACTGTCATGACGGCATGTAACATCTGCTCGGCGTATAACATCTCGTCATCTCCAATAACTGCATTTTCCAACAACTATCTACCTGTGTCCTGTGTCGGAGGGCCCCAGCAAAAGCCACTAAGGTGGCGTGTGGCACAGCCGCATTTCCATCCACTGGTTTGGAGGTAATAAACTAGGCTACACAAAGCATAGTTTGGTAAGAAGTTGGCGGTATAGGCTATGTTACGCATGGCTTTAATAAACAGGAGAAGAGGTTTGCCTTGGCTATCTGAGAATGTTTCTTTCATGGATGAGACTGGTGCATTCCAAGTCTCTTAAATTGCACCCTGGTTTCCCTCACTTGCATCCTTTCCTCTGAAGCGTCATGTGAAGTGACGTCCATTTTTGATGACAGCTGGCACAGCTGGATCTGCTGCCAGCGTCTGTACCCATTATATTCACACTAACACAAACAGCAGACCCCACCCCCCGTCTTCATGACATTTATCTTTTTGCCTCTTCTATTCATTATGTGTTGTTGCTTTCCCTTGTTGGGTTATTATTGTAACTATTTTTACTTTTACGGAAAGCACTTTGTAACTTAACTTTGAAAAGTGCTATATACATGAAGTTATTACTATTAATGTTGAGCATTCCATATTATGTCTATTTTATCCTGTGTTTGTATATTTTAATGTATATTTTAATGTATTCTTGTACAGTGTCCTTGAGTGACCTGAAAGGCGCTTTTTTAAATAAAATCCATTATTATTATTATTATTATTATTATTATTGTTGTTGTTGTTGTTGTTGTTGTTATTATTATTGTTATTATTATTGTTATTATTATTATTATTATTATTATTATTGTTGTTGTTGTTGTTGTTGTTATTATTATTTCAAGAAGCATAAAATAACGGGCACTTGTAGGCCTACCATTTCGCTGCCATCTCGTTCAAATTTGCGAGATGTTAGGGGAGTTATTAACAACATGGCGTTCTGCTGTGGAGAAAGGATGCTCTTGTGTATCCTCGCTCCTAGCTCCTCGGAGATACCTCCTTGCTCTCGATTCCTCGCTCCTCGGTGCAGAAATTAGAGCTTTAGGACGTCCTTCAAAATGGCGGACCCGAACGACGGCCGGTTCAAGAAAGGTTTGAGGAGCAAGGAAATATCAAATAAGAGACTTGGGATGCACCCTGAGGAATATTTTGGTCTCCTCATCAGGGGTCCGTTTCACAAAGCAGGTTCATCAACCTCTGAGTCTAATCCTAAACGCTGAGTTGATCTACTCTGAAATAGAAAACTCTGGGGTTTCGGTTCCAGAACAGCGGATTTGAGTTAATTTGATCAACTCAGAGGAGTTTTAGGGTTAAGCGCGTGCACCACAACTACAAAAAGCCAGCATCAATGGAGCCCCGATTCGACGAGTCACCATGGCAACGGGGAAGAGGAGGTCTACGTTTTTCACCAACCTCGAATTGGAAATCCTAATGCGCTCATATGGCGAATTTCAACACGTTTTAGAAAGAAGTGCAACACTGCTGCATAAGTTTAAATGTAGTCCTTTGCGATCACAATAATATTACAGGGGAAAACTGCTTGAATGGTAACTATTTATTTATTTCATTTAGGTGCAATTCCGCGGGGGAGAAGCGCACTTGGCAGCAGCTTAAGATGACATATAAAAACATTGTTCAAACAGATAAGACCTCGGCATGATCACTTTGATCATGTTTTACACTGTAAAGTAAATATTAAGTGGCTATTTGACTGTACACAGTTGCCTTGCTCAAGTGCTCTGCATCTCCGACATTGTACAAAAAACATTTGCAAAGAAACGCAGTGCAACACACAATATCTGCTGGGATGTGAGAGACTACGGTTGGTAGGCTAATGTTGCACATGTAAGGACGGATTAGGTTGTGTATGTAAATGATGGACTGTGACGTGAAACGGTACCGCTGAAAAAGATAATTGTCTGGAAATGATAATTGTCTGGAAAGGCTAAAACATCTATGGTCTGATAACCCTCTCCCGACGAATATTTAATTCTCTGCGCAGTAATGCTGCACCGTCATCCACGGGATCCTTGTCAAAAGCAGTGCTCGAAGTGGGCCGGTACTCACCGGTACGCAGTACCGGCACTTCTACATTTTACCCTTTAGCGTACCGGCACTTTTTCTTGCGTACCGGCACTTGTCACAGGCTGCCGGTACTGTACTTTGCCCTAACCAGGGGCGGATCTACCGGAGTGGCGCCCCCCCCCCCCCCCCTCCCCCCCCCCGTCGCTTATATGTGAATAAGGGAGTACCGGCACTTATTTTTTTTCCACTTCGAGCGCTGGTCAAAAGGACATGCCATGTTCGTGAAAAAAGTCGCCTCCCACTGTGCCTAATGGACTTCTGAAATAGCACTGACTCTGATTTTTTTTAATGATTTTTGACAGACGGCTACGCCAAAACTCGCCTGCTGACTGAATGAATGAGGAAATCAAATGGCTGAAAGAGGGCGGAGACAGATTGAAACTCTATGTTCACACAGTAAAACCTGGTCCCGACCAGGTTAGGTTCATAGAGTCTGTTACTACGGTAACTGACCGAGAGCGTAAGTTACCTCTCTGTGAAACAGGCTAGAGTTACCCCTCTTTCTCTGGTTTGAGTTACCTCCCTTTGTGAAACGGAAAACTCAGCGTTTCCCTCATTTCAGGGTTAATAAACCCAGGGTTTACACTAAACCTGCTTTGTGAAACGGACCCCAGTCCACACCGGTTGTTGCTACCAGTCACGTTTTTGCGCATTATGGGAATATCCAGGAAGACGCCGACAGTGAAACAGCTGATCAGTCACGCAAGCTTGAATGTTCACTACGTCAGAACTTATTCGGCAAAAGTGTTTCCATCTCCCATTTAGCGCATTAACCACCTCAAGGGAGCTTAAAAACCTTTTTGTGAAATTGAGCAACAACAACAACAACGTCAACGTCATGTGATGTGAGCTTTACACCAAATCAAGTTTAAGCTACTGCCATGGCCTTTTATGTCCACCATGTTCAGAGGGAGAGTCTTACTACTGAGGGCCACCATTATGTCATTACAGTCACAGCCTGAGATGACAGAAGTCAATGGAAGAAAATGAAGGAAACTGAAGAACCAGGAGAGAGAGAGATGTTCCACATGTCTGGGGTCCGTTTCACAAAGCAGGTTTAGTGAAAACCCTGGGTTTATTAACCCTGAAATGAGGGAAACGCTGAGTTTTCCGTTTCACAAAGGGAGGTAACTCAAACCAGAGAAAGAGGGGTAACTCTAACCTGTTTCACAGAGAGAGGTAACTTACGCTCTCGGTCAGTTACCGTAGTAACAGACTCTATGAACCTAACCTGGTCGGGACCAGGTTTTACTGTGTGAACATCGAGTTTCAATCTGTCTCCGCCCTCTTTCAGCCACACGCCATTTGATTTCCTCATTCATTCAGTCAGCAGGCGAGTTTTGGCGTAGCCGTCTGTCAAACATCATTTAAAAAAATCAGAGTCAGTCGGCTATTTCAGAAGTCCATTAGGCACAGTAGGAGACGACTTCTTTCACGAACATGGCATGTCCTTTTGACCAGCGCTCGAAGTGGAAAAAAATAAGTGCCGGTACTCCCTTATTCACATATAAGCGACGGGGGGGGCGCCACTCCGGTAGATCCGCCCCTAGTTAGGGCAAAGTCCTACCGGCAGCCTGTGACAAGTGCCGGTACACAGGAAAAAGTGCCGGTACGCTAAAGGGTAAAATGTAGAAGTGCCGGTACTGCGTACCGGTGAGTACCGGCCCACTTCCAGCACTGCTTTTGACAAGGATCCCGTGGATGACGGTGCAGCATTACTGAGCAGAGAATTAAATATTCGTCGGGAGGGTTATCAGACCATAGATGTAGGCTAGCCTTTCCAGACAATTATCATTTCCAGACAATTATCTTTTTCAGCGGTACCGTTTCACGTCACAGTCCATCATTTACATACGCAACCTAATCCGTCCTTACATATGTGCAGCATTACCAACCGTAGTCTGCTCTCACATCCCAGCAGATATTGTGTGTTGCACTGCGTTTCTTTGCAAATGGAAGTTTTTTGTACAATGTCGGAGATGCAGAGCACTTGAGCAAGGCAACTGTGTACAGTCAAATAGCCACTTAATATTTAGGCGACTTTACTCTCGCTCGCTCTACTCCTATAGTGGCAGTTACAATGTTGCCATGGAATTATGTATCGTTTTAATCAGTGGCGGAGTAATATTTATAGTGATGAGGCAGCACGGCTAGGTGTGCTGTCATGCTGATTTGAGCACGGTCTAAATGTGTAGTTGACCAATCAGATTGCGTGGTTGGAACTACCTGTTGTATAACAGTTACTATAGCCCCCCCTCAGGCCGATTTCAGAGGTTTCCAGAATACTGCACTCAGACACTCGACTATACACTTATTTTTTCGTTCACTTTTGAGTCAATTGTGTTTTCATCCAGGATGTAAAAAGCTGTCAAACCTGCTCACTACTCTGAGTTGTCTTGCCTTTGGGTCCACTCTCTTGCCGTGTTGCATTTGAAGTCTATTCTATTATGAATGGTGTAGTGAAATATGTATTCCAGATGAGATAGATATTTGATATGACCTTTATTTAAACCCAAGAGTCCACAGCTCTGTTATTATCAGCATTATGATCTCTCAGAACATGATCTGTTCTCCTGGATCCTGGAAGCACCGGGTTAAAGCAGGCTATAGGTTAGGGCCACGAGTACAATAGGATGACGTCATAAAAAGGGATTAGAACAGAACCTTGCAACAGCAGAACAAAAGCAAAAGTTAAATTGAATTCAGGTTTAAGTGTATTTATTTATTTATAAAGCCCTTCATCACTTTCCTTGTGTCTCCAAGGGCTTCACAGACCCATATTTCAAACAGCAATCAGAAAAGCACCAAACGAGTACCCCCCCCCCCCCCCCCCCCCGCCCGCCCCCACAAAGACTCTCAGCTGAAACATTAAAAAAAAATTAAAGAAACATTTTTTTTAAAATGAAGAAATGTGCTTGGATCCCAGGTCTGTTGCTGATCACAGCCCAGTTCCACCGGGGAGAGTTGAGCAGGTAACAGCATACAAGTGCTGAGGTACTCAATTTGACTCTCAGTTACAATGGGCTCCTCAAGTGGAGTATGTCTGTTCACGTACTAGTCAGCGTCTGCATTGTCTATGAAGGCTCAGGGACCATGGAGTGGATAAAAGCATTATGTTATAGGGCAGACATTGAATCTATTATTCGTTATGGCATCACAACATTGTTTAGTTACTTGTCCGTTAAACCCAAATCACAACTCCAAAACCTGACCAGAAGCCTGGAGAAATAATTGGCATGCTGCCCCCATCTTCTCCACAGGAGACACTTGAGGAGACAGGAAGACAGGTCCTTAAAATCACCTGTGGCCCAAATCACATCCTTCACAAGGAGTATGAACTGATGCCTACAGCTTACCAAACTGTCAGTTGAACCGATGTACATTTTCCTTAGTTCCTCTAGCGATCAAACTACTAGGAGATATAGTGTGTGTGTGTGTGTGTGTGTGTGTGTGTGTGTGTGTGTGTGTGTGTTTTTGATTTGGGTGAATGTGCAATATGTTGGTGCGTATGTTCTGGTGTGTATGGATTTGTGTGTGTTACTGAATGTTAACAGTAGTTTGATTGTACATGTATATGGATTATTGTGTGTATATGGAGAGGCTGTATGTCACCTGTTTTCTCGAATGCCAAAGACAAATTTCTCCAAAGTGAGACAATAAAGGCTAATCTTATCTCATGTTAAACAGTGGATGAACCACAAGGACTTCAGGATGACTTGGCAGCTACGTGTCACAGTGGGACCACACATTGTATTACAGAGAAAATGACTGTATACTGTATATTGGTTGTTCCACAGCAACACATAATTAAAATTGTTATCAATTTTTGGATACCATTTCAGTGGACGAGAGCGGGATGGCAGAAAATACCGGCAACAGTAACGGTAGACCGTCCAATGTTAAAATATTTTAACTTTTTGCCGTCCTCCGCAACAGAATTTACAACCGGATGTTACGTAGCTCCCTCACACAAGGAGATCACATGGGGATTTTATAGCTACATGCATTACTAGAATAATTACATAAAATAATAGACACAAAATAATTGTATTTAATATATTTTATTCAATTTTTTGTAAACAATACGACATCACCATAGCAACATATCGTCATGCGTGTTTAATTTTGCCATCTTGCCGTTCCGTCAGACTGTTTTGTTGTTTTTCCCGTGCCGTCCAGAAGGTTTTGTCCTTTTGCTGTCTGCCCGAATCCATAGCTGTGTCTCAATTCAGGGGCTGCATCCTTCGAAGGACAGTCTATAAAGATGTGGCCTTCGTGGACCGCGAAGCCCGAGCCGCGCAGCCTGGCGGAGGAGTGAATGACTCTAATTATCATCTGAATAAAAAATCTCCAGCAATGGCTGAAACCACCACTTTTTAAAAAGAAAGATCACTTGTGAGTGGTTGGTAGATCTGTCGCTATTGGTCGCCCTTGGTCATGATAATACAGGCTTGGGTAAACCCCTACCTTATAATAATAATAATAATAATAATAATAATAATAATAATAATAACAATTTTAAATTATGTGTATAATTAGTATGCCTACATAAAATACATTGCAGTTATTTTAGGAGACTATATATTCATATATGTTATATATTCATGTTGTTATCCTAAGTGCTTCATTATAGTCAATTACATGAATATTTATTGGGGGAAAAAAAAAACATTTACAAGGAAGATGTTGATTAAAAGTAAAAGCTTTATTGATATGGTTATTAAAAATAGTCACAAATAAGGGCAAAAATAATAAAATAATGAAAAAAATAAGGGCCAAGCTTAATGCAGACCATTACGACACTCTTTGTTTTTATAGGGTTGGTAACGATGGAATAACCTCAGCTTCATTCCGGCGATAAGCATACAAAGTTTCATGACCATAAGTGAAAAAGGAATTACGCTTGTTCAAATTTCTGGTTTTTAATCAATCACTGTAGCACCCCATAATAAAAGTAACAATTACTATAGGGTGCATCGCACTTTGTGCTTGGCCCCCTTATAATAATAATAAAACGAACAATTTCAATAGGGTGCCTCGCACTTTGTGCTTGGCCCCCTAACTACCACTAATAACCCAAACATGGATATTGTAACATTGAAACACACTTCGTCACCAGCAGTTTTAAACACACGTTCTGCTCTGCTGGGTTTACAAGTGACAGGGGAGAGCAGACCGGAACGAAAGGAGGCGTTGAGAGATGTGTGGACAAATTTAAGGTAGACATCTTTTTCTGCACTAACAGTGGACATACAAGCCTAGCGGGGCTGACTTCCACACATGGTACACAAGCATTAACATCACTGGCCAAGCCCTCGATAAAGGGCTTGGCCCTCGGTTTCATATTAGGTCATGTTAATAATCATATTAGGTAATATGAAACCCTAAACCTTATTAGGATTAAGGTTTCCAATTAGGGTTAGGGTTAGGTTATGATAAAACTGATTCCGGTAGGGTAAGGGGTAATAACCAAGATGAGCCCTTTGAGGATGAGCCCTTCTTGAATAACTTTTGTTCTGATGGTCATAGAGACTTGTTAGTTGGCTCCGTCCCCACTAATTCGGGGACGCCCGTTCCAACGGAACCAAACACGATTTCTACATCACGTTTCTACGTCAACTGGAAGTACGAGAAACCACTTCCGTACCCTACGCACGGATGTATCTCCGGAACGGAAGGTCGCAATGACTCTGCAATAGTCTGCATTAGGCTTGGCCTAATGCAGACTATTACGACCCTCTTTGTTTTCATAGGGTTGATAAAGATGGAACAACCTCAGCTTCGGTCCGGTGATACGCATACAAAGTTTCATGACCGTAAGGGAAAGCGGTCAGGAATTACACTTTTTAAAACTTCTGGTTTTCAAGCAATCGCTGTAGCGCCCCCTATTGTCAGATCTCAATGAATCTTAGACTGATTAATCTTGACCCTTGTTTCTTTAAGTACACCAAGTTTGATGAAGATTGGCCCAAGATAACCCCGCCTTTTGGCTCCTTAAATCTGATTGGACAAATTTGGGCCTCTGGCGGCCATATTGTTTAGTCCAACAGCTTCATCTTACTTGAGCAATTAGAACTTTCTCCCCCAAATGTCCCAAAACTGGTTCCGCTCAAATCGGTTATTCGGTCCAGGAGCTGTGGTCAACTTTGTCACAAGCCACGCCCATTGTGTCCTGAACAACTTTTATATTGGACACAAAGTCATCAGAGTCCATCTTGATGTCGATATAAGCGATTATGTATAAACGCCTTTTTAAACCACGCCCTTTCTGTTTTCATTGGCTCCTGGTGCCTTTGTTTTTTACTGTGCAGACTCAAATGCAAGATAGTGGTCTGCAGGGGTCTGTTTCACAAAGCAGGTTTAGTGAAAACCCTGGGTTTATTAACCCTGAAATGAGGGAAATGCTGAGTTTTCCGTTTCACAAAGGGAGGTAACTCAAACCAGAGAAAGAGGGGTAACTCTAGCCTGTTTCACAGAGAGAGATAACTTACGCTCTCGGTCAGTTACCGTAGTAACAGACTTTTACTGTGTGAACATAGTTTCAATCTGTCTCCGCCCTCTTTCAGCCATTTGATTTCCTCATTCATTCAGTCAGCAGGCGAGTTTTGGCGTAGCCGTCTGTCAAAAATCATTTAAAAAATCAGAGTCAGTAGGCTATTTCAGAAGTCCATTAGGCACAGTAGGAGGCGACTTTTTTCACGAACATGGCATGTCCTTTTGACCAGCGCTCGAAGTGGAAAAAAATAAGTGCCGGTGGCGTGCCAAAAAGTGATTGTCTGCCAGAAATTGATTGAAGGCCAAATACAGTTACTCAAAGGTGATTTCTACCTAAATATGACTTGCTCTCATTCATAAGCTTCATAATATAAACACTGGAGCTCACAGGACACCTTGGAATTATTTTAAAGGACCATTAACACAAAATAGGCATTTTCACCTGCCAAACATTGATTGAAGAACAAACGTTAAACTTGTTTAGTCCAACAGCTTAGACACATGCCTTTGCTATAATTACATTATAATACAGTTGTGTGTATCTGCATATTATGGCCATGTACTCCAGAGAAAAGCAGACGTTTTTGCGCTACCGCTCAACGGGCTGCTGTGCGCTCCCGCGGCCAGAAATCAGATTCTGGCAGACAATCACTTTTTGGCATGACACCGGTACTCCCTTATTCACATATAAGCGACGGGGGGGGGGGGGGGGGGGGATATTAACCCACCCCGGACCTACGACCGATGGGGGGGGGGGGGGGGGCGCCACTCCGGTAGATCCGCCCCTGGTTAGGGCAAAGTAGAGTACCGGCAGCCTGTGACAAGTGCCGGTACGCAAGAAAAAGTGCCGGTACGCTAAAGGGTAAAAACTTCGAGCACTGCTTTTGCCAACGATCCCGTGGATGGAGGTGCAGCATTACTGCGCAGAGAATTAAATATTCGTCGGGAGAGGGTTATCAGACCATAGATGGAGCCTTTCCAGACAATTATCATTTCCAGACAATTATCTTTTTCAGCGGTACCGTTTCACGTCACAGTCCATCATTTACATACGCAACCTAATCCGTCCTTACATTTGCAACATTTCCAACCGTAGTCTCTCACATCCCAGCAGATATTGTGTGTTGCACTGCGTTTCTTTGCAAATGGATGTTTTTTGTACAATGTCGGAGATGCAGAGCACTTGAGCAAGGCAGCTGTATACAGTCAAATAGCCACTTAATATTTACTTTACAGTGTAAAACATGATCAAAGTGATCATGCCGAGGTCTTATCTGTTTGAACAATGTTTTTATATGTCATCTTAAGCTGCTGCCAAGTGCGCTTCTCCCCCGCGGGATTGCACCTAAATGAAATAAATAAATAGTTACCATTCAAGCAGTTTTCCCACTGTAATATTATTGTGATTGCAAAGGACTCCATTTAAACGTACGCAGCAGTGTTGCACTTCTTTCTAAAAACGTGTTGAAATTCGCCATATGAGCGCATTAGGATTTCCAATTCGAGGTTGGTGAAAAACATAGACTTCCTCTTCCCCGTTGCCATGGTGACTCGTCAAATCGGGGCTCCATTGATGCTGGCTTTTTGTAGTTGTGGTGCACGCGCTTAACCCTAAAACTCCTCTGAGTTGATCAAATTAACTCAAATCCGCTGTTCTGGAACCAAAAACCCAGAGTTTTCTATTTCAGAGTAGATCAACTCAGCGTTTAGGATTAGACTCAGAGGTTGTTGAACCTGCTTTGCGAAACGGACCCCTGATGGTATTTACCAAAGGATGTTTTAGATGTTTACGTCTAAAAACCTAGGATCCTTAGGGATTTCAGGGTTTTTCACAAAATTGAAAATGGTATTTTCATTTCACAAAATTGAAAATGGCATTTTCATTTCACAAAATGAATGTTTCCAGGTGGAAGTTATGGGTTGTTGAGGCAAATGTGTTAATCATCAGGAGATACATATACATAAAGTTTCATGACTGTAGGTCAAAGGGGTCAGGAGATATGCTTGTTCAAAGTTAGCATTTTCAGACGTGTTATCTCGCCTTCGTTAGTCACCTTCTACCATTGTGGAAAGTTTCATAAAAAAGCGACTGGACGTTTTTGGCTGAGCAGGTGTTTTTGGCATCATAATAATAATAATAATAATAATAATAATAATAATAATATCAATCGTGATTCCCCTCCAGAAGTCCACGTCATGTGCAGCTAGTACACTTTGCCTTGCGTCCACCAGCTGTAAACACACTCACCACACACTGGCTGTCACAGTACTGTGACAGCCAGTGTGTGGTGAGTGTTTTGGCGCCTGCTGCTGTGCATCACCCAGGTGGGTGCTACAACCGGCTGCGCACCTTCGCTCGAGCGAGTGATGTGGGTTTCTACAACGTTTGACAACACCACTTACACTCGCTCCAATGGAACCCAATGTGTCCATTTTTTTTATTTTTTAAACCTTTAGGAAACCTTTAAAACATGTCACAACTGCTCAGATCTCAAGTTCTGCTAAAATGGGTTTTGACTAACAATAAAAAAGGGTCTAACTGTTGAGTTACATCACAATAGACACTACTGAATGTAGTCGGACAGTAATGGTTCATCGCAGAACCTGCATAACAATAGAGAATACTGTATTCATCAGTGGCGGCTGGTGAAAAATATTCTAGGTGGGGCTGTGCCATATTCAGTCAATTTGACTAACCATCCCAATACAATGTAACACAAACTGCAAGATACCAGTGGAAAAGTCAGTCAATTTCATATTGATTTATTTATGTTAATTAATTCTATATTAAAAAGTTGACCTTTAGCTTTTTTGCATGACTTTTGTGCAATATTTATGTCGGGTTGATAAGGGCCAAGCTTTCCATCCTCTCAAATGGAAGCTGGTGAAGAGGTCGTATTGAATTCACGTCCGTCATTGTCCAGTGTCCTTGTTGTCTGACTCGCTTGGGGCGCATACAACATGTTGTATGCTTCTATGTCACTGGCTTGGGGCACTAAATTCAGCGCCCCAGAGGCATCAGATTCGAGGATGCTGATTGGCTAAATTTAGGTTGCTATGCGCAATCATGAGGCAGCAACGGGTCTGCAATTGGCTGCACTGCTGCACTCCTTGGGCGCTTTTAGTGCTCCAGAACGAAGAGTGCAACACCGGAGGGGATGAACAGGAAACTTTACTACAAACATAAAGATTTATATTTCATATATTACACGTTGTTGTGCATTTAAACACACTCATACTTCAAATAAGCAGCTATTGTTTATTTTAAAAATGTTTATTTAAGAAAATTGTATACGTTTTTAATATTTATTTTAAGAAAATTTAAAAAAACACTTTCCACCGGGGGGGGGGGCGGCGCCCTAGCAGCCTCTATTGACCAGCCGCCACTGGTATTCATCACAGGTGACGTGTTGACACACGGTACGGCAGATTCCCGGCTACTATCTGCTCTCTTCAAGGTATCAGTGTCAAATGGCAGCTTCTTCATAATAGAAAACAGTGTCAGGCAAAATCACACAATCGACTTGTTGCTGTTGTTTGTTACTATTGGTGTCAGGCACCTCTTTGATCGTTGCAATTATAAGCTGCCCGTCTGCTTTATTAACAGTAGGCCTACACTTCACTGACAGTGTGTGTGTTTGCTCCTCTTCATTGTCTCTAGCGGCACATACACGTAATTTGTTTTTCTTCTCTTTCTTCACCCAAAAACACGAACATCAATGTTGTTGAAATATTGTCATTCTTCGACATTATCAGCCAACACCACATTGTAGAAAAAAATGTGTCCAACAGTCCAACATCCAAAATGCAATTAAATTAAGACAGTACACACACAGAACAAAGGAACAGAAAGAAATGCATGTAATTATGGGTTTGTTTTGAAGACAGTGATTTATTGGGGTTGAGTCCATGTTGTTTACCAGCAGTCCATGCTTTATATTATATGGTGATACACATTTCATGGCACACTGTAATCTCTACATAACATACTGTGTTTACACTGAATGTGGATAGTTCTTGGTAGCCCAGTAGTTACATTTTATCAATCAATAGCATATCAGGCATAGTTGGCAGGTCCCATAAAAAGAAAAATTACTCTCAACAGAAGATCAATGTACAATAAAAGTTCAGTAATAGACTGGGGAATGTGTACATAAATACAAAGTATAGTCGGCCTTTTCATGTACAATCATTCTTTCAAGACGATCAAAGAATATAGTGCTACTAAGTTAGTGTATACAAAATGACCCAGGATTACCAGCAAAGGCACAATCATTAGCAGACGAGGTATTCAAGGAAAAAATTAAATTAAAAGAAACGTATGTGTTGACAATGACATTAAATATTATAAACCAACTATTCATTATGCTTGTGAACATCGAGAAAGGACTCACTCACGCCAAATGCCAGTGATGTTAATGCTTGTGTACCATGTGTGGAAGTCAGCCCCGCTTGGCTTTTATGTCCACTGGTGGTGCAGAAAAAGATGTCTACCTTAATTTTGTACACACATCTCTCAACGCCTCCTTTCGTTCCGGTCTGCTCTCCCCTGTCACTTGTAAACCCAGCAGAGCAGAACGTGTGTTTAAAACTGCTGGTGACGAAGTGTGTTTCAATGTTACAATATCCATGTCATGTGTGTGTGTGTGTGTGTGTGTGTGTGTGTGTGTGTGTGTATGCGTGTGTGTGTGTGTGTGTGTATGCGTGTGTGTCTGTGTGTGAGTGTGTGTTTGTGTGTGTGTGTGTCTAAGTCTGTGTCCGTGTGTATGTGTGTGTCTTCATGGTAGAGTGCATCAGGAGTACCAGAGAAAAGCCTGTGGGGGGGACACTGGTGAAGGTCTCTGTCTGACTGAGACAACATTGTTCTAAATCTTTTAAACATGAGGAAGAAAGAAGTAAAAAAAAAATAGAACATGTGCCAGCTGTGTTTTATTTTCTCTTTTTATTTAAAGGGACTACATGTAGGATTTTCAAATGCATAAATTACTTTAAATGTCCCGGTTGTGAACAGGTAATTCAAGGTTGTGAACAGGAAATTCAAGGTTGTGAACAGGTAATTAAAGGTTGTGAACAGGTAAATTACAATATGAACAGGTTGTAATTTAACTTACAAAATGAGAACTTCCCTGACTCTCTCTATGGCGTAGAACAGCCTGTGGGCTGATTTCTATTAGATTTGAACCGGGCCAGTTTTACAGGGAAAAGGAAGGAAGTGACGAAGGGATTTTTGTATTGTGACACATAGTACCTTTAAGATTTAATTGTGTATATATATATATATATATATATATATATATATATATATATATATATATATATATATATATAGTATAAAGTACAATATGGGTGAAATAACAGGTATGGTAGCGAGGAGAAAGCAGGCCTGAGCGACCTTCAGCAACCCCAATTACACAGTGTTATCACACACTGGTAATACTGCAGGAGTTTTAATTATGTTTGTAGAGTTCTTACTCTGTAGAGTTTGTAGTAGTTACTTGGCATCTCACATCATTGTTTTTTTTTTTATCCAGTTCAAAGATCACGCAAAAAAGCATAGAAAGGAATAATCCTGTTAGGGTGGAGCATGACATTATTTCATTCTGGTTGATGTGTTTTGTGTGATTTGGTACTGTGTGAAGCTGTGTGCAACCCTGTGCCAACATGATGTGTTTGCTAGAGGTGGAGACGCTGCTGTGACGTGCTATTCTGGGATCCTGGTTTCATCGCTGACCCCTGCTGTAAAGCTGTTGACGATTTTTGCTTGTTAATTGCGATGGTCCAGAAAAAGTACACGGCCTGTAAGAAACCTTTGGATATACACAGTGTACCACTCAACAGTAAAAGGAGATGGTCAGTCTCCCAGCTGATGTACAATAACTGCCTACATGAAACACTGAATGTATTTGCTATCGATTGTATGATGTAGAAACTGTCCGGCCTCTTTTTGTAAAAACCCAAGAGCTTGTCTGGTATTGATTTGAGAAGAGTAGGAAGGGATAAGTCGAAGAACCAAAATTGTTCCACGTAAGTTGAATTTTTTTAATACTAATATTTGCCTGTGTTCTAAATTTAAAGTGACAGACAAAAAAAAAATCGCTGACAAACCAAGAACAATCATTATTTCCCCAACTTTAATTTCAACTACCCTGCCACACCCGTCTCTTAGTCCTTACTCTGGTCTATGTGACCACATATAGACAAGGCATTACATTTTATAGATTATATCCCCCGCCCCCGCTCCCACACACACACACACACACACACACACATAGTCAACCCAACTCTTTGCTGAAGCAGTTTTGTTTCACTGAAACAGAAATGGAGACAGTGGATGGAGGAGCTGAATATAAAGAGGGAGGGAGGTCATCTATCTAAAGGCTTGAGTGGGTGGGCAGCATTGAAACACTTGACCACCCGGTGCATTCTAATGCAGGTTGACGATTCTTCAATATAAACTGTTCTCCTCACTTCCTCTTTGCCATCTTCAGTCGCATTGGAATTCCCTTTATCTCCTGTCAGTCACCCCCTTACCTCTCATCCTCCTCTTTCTCTCTCTCTCCTACTACTGCACTATTCAACTACTCTCTCTCCCTATTTCTCTCCTCTCTCTCTCGCTTCCACCGCTTCCTTCTCACTGCCACCCACAAGTTAACTCTTTGTTGTTGCTATATAGCCAGTTTATTTACTTGTATTAAACTTGTGGTATTTGCATATTTTTCTTTGACCAAGTAAGCTGTTTTAGTAAAGCCACCTCACATTACTGCCTTTTTCTCCACATGCAAATAACTTGTTTGAATAATAGATGAGCATATAAACACAATGACAACCAACAGAGAGAAACCTCACAAAGGTTGTGTTCATCTCATGAATACACGTGTGGTTTTAATTCAGTAGTCTACTTTGAGAATTCAAAACCAGCAAGAAGGAGAAATTGCTTTATTTTATGGTGGACTGAAAAAGACAAATAATAATTTGAAAAAAACATTGCTGTAAACACATTTGGCTCTTTAAACTGTTGTTTGCTATATTTTATTTGCTACAAGCACATTGACTGAAAACGAATTCAGTCTTGGTGATTCAGTCTTCCTTTAGTAAAATGATGTTGTAATGTTTTTATAAAAAAAAGAACAGTATCGTGCTGTTTTACTGCAACTACATTGAAATAGTCTAATAGCCTAAATATCTTGTTTTGGAATTCTGTATCTTTAATTTGATGAATACATAAATATGTGTAGCTGTCAGCTCGTATCTTACCTCCCAGTGAGTCAGACTAGTAATTCCCAGCCAGACAAGCCTCGCAATTATGGTTGCATGGCTTTTTTTCTGAATAGAAATATGCTCTGAGGCATCATAACATGTCCATCCACATTACATTAAAAGTACTTCCAAGCTCGTGTTGTAAGAAAAGGCTATATAAGAAAGGTATTGATAGATCAATGAAGAAAAGTACCACATGGCCTCACTCGGGATGTGAGGTGTGTGTCGGAGGCACAAACTGGTCTTGACTGGTGCAGGCCTACTGTACCAATATTTAAGAAGTATAATTTTCAGTATTATTTCAGCAAATTGTTTTTGGGCAACAGGAAACACCATTCTTTAGTCACGTCCGGCTGCTGGTGAACAGGTCCTTGAACCTCTAACTCACAACAGTGCAGTGTGGCGTCACTTTACCTCCACCATATGTTGGAGGAGCTCATCCATGTTTCTGTTCCAGCAGCCATCTCTGCACAAAGCTGCTTTCACGTGCCAACAAGTCCGAACTTTTTCACGTGGACCTCAGCGCAACAACCAGCACCTAATAAATATGAATTTCAAGGACTGGTAGTTGTGGAAGTGGTAATGTGCCAAAATCAAGAGGGACTATATGCAATACTATGCATTATGAATAGGGGTACAATTTTAGCATCCACAAATATTCATTTATGCATGCGTTGTCACTATTTCCACACTGTTTTTCCTGTTCGTATTCCATGATTCACTACATGCTTCTTGTTTCACACACCCAGTTCTCACTTTTAATCCACTCTCATCAGATAATCACATTCGACATCATTTGGTCATAAACTATTTCAATATCACAATACAAGTTTAGTGTATGCTGCACAAATGTATAACGTCCAGGTTAAGAGCTTTAAAAGAAAGGAGGGATAAATTGTCTCTCAACAGAAAGTTAACCGCTGCCAGCTACTTTTTGTTTTCATATTGAGTTTCCTGTGGTTTGCCCCCCCCCCCCACACACACACACACACACACACACACCCCCGCTGGCGGTTTTTAATTGTGACTGTAAATAAAGAAAAGCTTACACAACTACTTTCAGTGTTTTTCAGTGGCTTTAGAGAGAGAGAGAGAGAGAATAACGGCCTTTCTCTTTCTCCAGCTTTCCTCCTATTTGACTCGGCTTGCTATGAAGGTAATCAATGGTGTGAGAGATGACGGGAGGGATGAGGAGAATGACTTGAACGACTTGAAGGACAGCGGGATGGCAATGACTTGATGGAAAAACAAACATTGAACATCCAACTAATCACATTACTTTGGATGTATTTGAACAACAGAGAAGACAAACAGCAGCCATCTGAGTTTAAATGTCCTAGAATAATGCTCCTTTCAATAATGCAGCCTTGGACTGTTTATGTAGACATTTGATGTTTGTTGGGTAAATGAGACCATGAAGTCTATAATCCTTAAGATTAGAAACAGGACATACAGAAGTCCACAGGATCTGGCTCTTTAAGAGCCTCTTCTAGATTGTGAGGGACACTGCAAACTGAATGGCTTTGTGTTGGTTTGAGAGTGTGGTGGAGTCAGTCTGACTTCCACAAGCAGCCTATATATCGTTTTTTACCTGCCATTGTTTCCCTATTATGTGTGTTTTTGCACTACGACCTTAAAGCATTATTGCTATTGTTTACATTTGTGGCGGGCGCGTTCACGCAGAATCGGCACAATAAAGTAATTTTGAACAAGGAAGACAGTTAGGATGGTTTAATCACCTAGTATTGTCCTTTACAATGCTTGCCCTTTAAACGGAAGGCATAACGGGACGCACAGACAGGGTGCTGAGTCAGATAGCCTGGAAAATACACGTTGTTAGTGTGAAAACATGTGAAAACCACCCTGCACGTTTTCCCTGTGTGTGAGTGTGTGTGTTTGTGTGTTTACTGTAACAACAGCATAGCAGAGATAGACAAAATAGGACCTTCAGTCAGGCAACTGTAAATAATTACAAGGGGGTTTATATGTGTTTGATAGCAGGTTGCATTAATTGAATTATTTCGACACTATTCTCTGTCAAACTCGGTAACCGCTGCAAACCAATACACTATCGTCTCATCTTAATAAGTACACGGTTGTATAATAATACAGTTTTAAACTATCAAGTCTGATGGCAGGGGTTAATGTGCTACTGCTGGTATTTGTATATTTAACCATTCTCTTTTTATACCTTCATAAACGATGTTGAATGTGACATGCTGGTTGTCTGCCCTCTCCGAGGTCTCCACTTAACGCTGAGCTGAAAGCAAATGGAAAGGAACGAGAGACTGACCTGTGAGAAGCAATACGCCATATAGCTTCTGGCAGACAAGGCCATCTTCTCTGTTTGACCTTGAGTTCAATGGCTCAACCAATTCAGTTAGATAAATGAGTGAAAATGTGTGTGTGTGTGTGTGTGTGTGTGTGTGTGTGTGTGTGTGTGTGTGTGTGTGTGTGAGAGAGATAGTGTGACACAACCAGTTTTTTGGTTATGTATGTGAGCAGTAAAACATAAGATTTCATTTTAATGGCATTTCCAGCATCTGCTGTTGCAGTCTAATCAAAGAGGCACACAACCATGGAAAAAAAACTACAGCATAAGCAGAGAAATTCCTGTTTGATTATTGATTTTATTGTATGTAAAAAGCTATTGTCAGAAATCACACAGCCTCTATGTATTATTGGATAGATTACAACAGCTGGTGTATAATGTTATCCCTTCTTAAATGGACTATATGTGTATGAGTTTGCATAGATCACTAAAAAATTGCCAATATATGAACAGATTGTAATTTAACTAAATGAGACCTTCCCAAACTCTCTCTGTTGGGTAGAAACGCAAGTTATATTTGAACCAGGCCGGTTTTGCCGGGAAAAAGGAAGGAAGTGATGTCTAAGCACGGACAATGGCAAAAATGTCTGTTCTTTCATAACTTTTGTAAAATGTGTATGTTTATTTATGATTATAATATATAACATATTAGTTTAGGATTATTGTAAGTTATTGTCTCAACCCACAGAGCTCGCACTCCAGTGGTCTGAATGCATGAGCAGGAGCAGCCTACAGTTCACTTAACGGCCAGAGGGGGCAGTAATGAGAAGGAATTTCTGATTCTTACACATAGTACCTTTACTGTAAATCTCCCAAAATGGAAAGACAATTCCCGCCCTCTCGCACAGTAGTTTGTAAGCTTCTACTTCAGCATTCAACACTAGGAACCACCTTAGCCCCTGTGATGAGATGATGCAGATACTGTTAGAATTTAAGCCCTACATTACTGTAGGGGGCTAGCTTCCCCCCTGCTTATATTATTTATGCTTTATTTGGCTTAGCTTCTTCCTTCCTCCAACACAAGGCCCTCCTCTTGCACTACCTGAAACAAACACACTCTTTCTGCTGCTGCATATATGTTTGAGGGAGATGCAGGCTGTTTAAAGCAGGAACCTATTCTGTTTGTGGTTATTGTGCATGACAGGAAATAGAGGTTATTCAAAACCAACTCTAGATAAGTATTGATTTAAATGGTGTAGGATTCTGTAAGGATGGAAAGCAACTAAAACTATCAACTATGTCAGCCACTCCTGTGAGATAAAACCTTTTGCACGCCAATCAGATATCAATTTTGCAAAGATTCTTTCTGGAAGCAAGGATTTTTGTAATGACAAAAATGACACACCAATGTTTGTGTGTGTGTGTGTGTGTGTGTGTGTGTGTGTGTGTGTGTGTGTGTGTGTGTGTGTGTGTGTGTGTGTGTGTGTGTGTGTGTGTGTGCGCGTGTGTGCGCGTGTGCGCGTGTGCTTGTGTGTGTGTATCTTGCGGCGTGCTCATGTTAGCTCCTCAGATCCCCTGGTAATTGGAGGGAAGAGGAAAAATGATAAGAGACAGCTTGCAGCCTTACCAACGGTGCTGCAGGCTAACTAGCTTTGCCACAATCTTCCTGACTCTGTCAGAAGGCACCTTACCTTGGACAGCATGGGTTACCGTAGCAATTAAAAAATAAAATAAAAAGGGGAAGAGAAACATTAAACCAGTAGCCTTTCATTTTGACAGACATAAGTGGATCTATTTGCACACACCCTCTATTGTATTGTTTACTATTTGGTCATTTGGGAGACGCGTTCAGCATCTTCATCGTCAAGAGAGTTAAAGGTTAAGCATCTTGCTCAAGGAAACTTACAGTTAGGCTGTGGACATCGGGGATCAAACCACACACACACACACACTACCTCGAGTTTAGCTGTGAAAGTTTAGCTGTGAAAGTGGAAGTGGAAGACAGAGTTGTAGTGTAAAGTGTTATGGTGTTAGGGTAAAGTGTTATAGTGGAGATAGACCACACATGGCTCAGGGTGCCTACTGCTGCAGTCTGTTAGTCCAAAATGTGTCTCAGTACCTTACATCATCGACTGCTGTCATGGACATTATATGACGCAATTGTGTCTGCCCTTGCTGAACAGAACAATGTACTTGTAAGTATTCATATATCTTTACAGAGCCCACCCCCACTGCACCCCCCACGTCACGTCAGTGTTTTCATATTATGTACTGCTGCAATCTTCACAAAAATATCTGTGCTCTTTTGTACATGCTTTTTCCACCAAGTTATCCAAGGTAGCTGGTGCAATGCTGGCAGAAAATAGATTATGGAGACACAATCACAACATCTCATCTCAATCACAACATCAGGTGTTGTTCAACCCACAGCACAGATGTGGTAATAATACTTTAGTTGTACTCGCTTTTTGAAAAAGTTTGATCACACGCCTGTTAAACATACTGTATACACATGATCTTCCAATGCATTTTCACATGCAGAAAATTCTTAAGCACAAAGACCTACATGCACACATGCACGTACACACACACACACACACACAAACACACACACACACACACACACAAAAAAGTTGAAAAACTGACTGACTCTATATGCGTGTGTATTTTCTTGGTGTTTGTCCCTCTTCACGATGCAATGGATCCCAGCTTGATTTCCACAGCAGAACATGAGAGTGACAACATCCAGTTTTTTTTCAGTGTTGTCTTAACGTGGATTCCTGTTTGCTGAGCTGGGTTTCCGCTCTCAAATGGGCATCGCAGCACAATACAAACTCAGGACATTTGTCTGCACTTTTACTGCTCTCAGAGAATCACAGGCTGCAGTGCCTTATCACCAACGCTGGCTTTAAGATGTGCTTGTAAGATGTGCTTTGCATACGCATGCATTTGTGCACATACATAAGGGTGTGAGTGTGGATGTGTGTGTGTGTGTTTTTGTTTGTTGATTTGTTGTTTCTTTGTGTCTTGACTCTTAACGGCAGAGCAGATATCCTTCTGTCTTTTGTATGTGTGTGTGTGTGTGTGTGTGCGTGCGTGTCTGTGTTTTAGTGTTTAGTGTTTCTGCATTTCCATTGGTCTGCTGGTGATACATCACTTGAAGCGTTGGTGTGTTTGTAGTGTGCAAGATAAGAGCTAAACGCTGGGCCACCGGTGTCGAAATGGAGTCAGTTCATCATGACCATCCCATCACAGCCTGACATGCCCCTCACACACGGACCGGAGAACCATGCACGTGGGATGAGGGTGTTTTCACACTTTTCAGCCTCCGGACGAACTCAGAGCGATGAGTCAGCATTTCTGACTCCAGGCAACGTGACACAGGGCGCCACGGGCGTCATAGGTCGTGTCATAAAGAGGGACCACACCGAGAACACGCATCGACAATGAAACAGTTCTGAGATAAGAAAATGGTCGTAGACGCGGTGCCCACCATGTATTGATTCAGGATACGAGCAAAATATTTGAAAGAAGGGCCACAAAACCAAAAGTCAAATGTAATCACCATGATTGACTGTTGTTGTGTCGCTGCATGGGGCAGCAGCTGACACTAGCTGGTCAAAGTGTGATGGATGGGAGTCTTTGAGGCCTGAACAATGCGCTTCATTTCAGCGGGCGGCCATGGCACCCTCCAAGGACAAAATCAATATGCGGTGGAGGTGAACCCAAATCATTACCTCACTATCCACCATGGAGGACGAATTGTGCCACAGAAAGAAATTAAAGTCCCTGTAAAGCAAATTCAGAAATTTGTTTCTAATCATTTGAATGGCTGGGTGGTTAATAACCCCTTTTTCCTGTGGTGTGAAACTCAAAGCACATTACTATTGCTTTGCAGGGACTTTAAGGAATGTGTAATTATTGACCAATTTAAGGATTAAATTAAACAGCTGGCTTTACAAAACCATTATTAAATGTGCTATTGATAATATTCAGCCACTAGATATCACACTCCCTCCCTCCTATTGCATTCATGTCACAACCCAGCTGTTGCTGGAAGCACACACTCCCTCAAGCGGTCGCCAGTTTGTTGCTCAACCTGCATATGTTGTGGTGGAGCAGAGTGAGACTCAGACAGACTCAGTCCATGACAAGTGATGAATCTTTCATGGAAGAGTAATACATTCATTTTGCTGTAACCTATAGATTTAGGTTACCTTGTGGGGAGTAAAGCCACTTAGCCATGTTTCCACTCTAACTGAGAACCTTGACCGCTGACGACACAGAGATACCGTGTGATACCAACGTCGTTATACTATTGGCTCACAAGCCTTGTTAGAAGCGGGAACCAAACATCAGACATCTTAGACAGAGATGAACAAAACATTACCAAATATAATATATAATTATAATAACAAATATAACAAAACCCGTAAACGTTTTACAAGATAATTTCACAATCATCATATTTTTGGGGGAAAAGTGATACTTTTATCCCGCAGGACATATTTTATTGTATTGTATTGTGCTGTGCTTCAATAGACTTTATTCACCTAGTGGCCATATTGGTTGGAACCTTCGAGACACTTTGGAAACCATGGCAACGCAACCCTTTATTTTTAGTCCTGCATCCCAGTTCCCCACTCAGGCAGCATTTCTAAAATACATTTCGATTGAGTTTTAATGTTTTATTCCCCAAAGAGTCTAGGTTTCCCCATTAAACTAGTCTGACTCAGTGGATGTAGGTGGTTGGTACACGCCTGCCATTGGGCGACTATTTCAGTCGGCATTCTCCTCTCCTTCTGTGGCGAATGGATAACTGCACATATGTATCAACAGACTGTAATATCCTCACATAGCCACAAAGAAATAGAAATAAATATACAAGTTGTATTAACTGCACCTGAACACTAGATGGCGGCACACATAATACACTGGGGGCGGGCGCTCAACACTAGCCAATCAGAGCATATTATGCGTCATAGAGGCCACGCCTGCCCAGGTACTACCAAACAACACATGTGGGGGAGAGGGAGAAACCCCCAGGCAGCGTATCTGATAGATACCCAGCTAAGGGGGTCGCTCCACGCGTGAACTATACATACCCCTCCTTTCGCTTCATAGATAAATACCTAAAGCTAAACAAATAAAGTGAGTTAAAGCGATCCTGTGTCGGCAGCCTCCTTCCTCAATGAACATCACAACACTTCCGCTATCTGCGTGTTACGGTTTATAAAGTCCCCGTTACGTGAAACAACATCAACCTCCGAGCTAGCGACCTACATACTGAAAATAACTTGTCTTTGTTTAAGTAGCGTGGGAAATGAATTGCGTGAAGGAAAAGCAATAAGAAAATTAATACGGAAAAACAACTAGTGAAAGGGAACATTTAAACATCCTTTTAAAAAAGCCTTTATTAATTGATTAATTTACCCAGCATTAAATGCATGGTTTTATAAATCGTTTTTTAAATGTCTCTTTTAAAAGCAGTTGAATAATGGTTTTGTAAATCAAATTATAAATGTACTCTTTTAAGTGTCATTAATTCTTTCTGTGGCCTCCCCACTTGCAGTCCAATGCTGTGATTTTTCTAACGAGGTACCGTGATTAAATCTACAAAATCACACACTGCACTGCGACGACTGTGTAACGGTAATGCAAAGGTTCAGAAGATCACAAGGAAGGCAAAAACCAGTGTACGAAAAATAATTGTTTCTCGTATTTTCATCTGAGCCGTGGGCTGGAATTACTCTGTAAAACACCTGGGCTACTGGTGTCTCCGACATCACCCAATCCTTTCACATCTGATGTCGAAGCCCGGCATCAGCCCTGTAAGCTACGATTCAATTTCCCATCTGATGTGGAATAAATCCGGACCTCACTTTATCCCGTATTCGTGGAATTGTTGGAAGTCTATCTTGAGGGCATGGGCCAGTACGGATCTGATATCAGCTCTGCGATGTCTCCCCATATCTAACTGAGCCCCCCTCAGGGCTGGGAAGCTGAGCAGGAAGATATGAAGAGTCTGACTTCACAGTTCTGCTTGACCTCAGCTCACCTGAACACTGGACACACACTCGGGAAATGAGGCGCACACAACAATATGATGAAGCTGATGTGAAGACCTGAGTAGCTCAACTGGAAGAGCATGGCATTAACGTTGCCAAGGTTAGAGGTTCGATTCCGACTGGGACCACCCATGCTATAAATGTATGCACTCACGGTATTGTAAGACGCTTTTGATGAAAGCGTCCACCAAATGACACACGCATTTATATATGTTGCTGATGATGATAAAGATGTTGTTGATGAATATGGGGCTGATGATGAGGAGGATACATACAAAATGAAGATACAGGAATTGGAGCTGCAGCTATAGTGAAATGCATTTGTTTGTGTTTGTTTGGTTTACTGTTGACTTTGGCTTCTCAGTGAGAATATGAATCATGGATCCCATTGCAAAAACACACACACGTAAGCAATCTAAACATTGAGGAAAACAGACAATTATAATGACTTAATTATAGTTTTATTTCAAATTCAGTCACATCATTAAATATTATCATTTAACTAAAGCCTTTACTTATGTAAATTACAGTGAGCACCTTGCCCCTACTAAAATTATGACTGCTCAGCATTTGAAGAAACCAACAGTGAGCTGACCAGATTCAGCTCTATAGGAAAGCAGCACCATTCTCAGGACCTGGGAAGTAAAACAGCTGAGAGATAGCAGGGACTCACAAGGAGACGGATCTGCCTCTACTTCGGTGTCTTCACATACCTGAGGTTCATCAAGTCATCAACTCTACAGTATATTAACCCTGGTGTTTCATCTGTTCATCGTCAGGTCGTTGTCTTCACTCCGTGGTAGCGGAGTGAAGTTTCAGATTCTCTTAACAAATTACCAGTTCACTCATGTTTGTTATTTCCTCCTGTTCCTGCTCAGGATACTCCCCGCTTGTTTCCGAACCATCGCCTCTCTGACTACCTGCCTTTTCGTCGAACCATCACATCTCTGACTACCTGCCTTTTCGTCGAACCATCGCCTCTCTGACTACCTGCCCATTGCCGAACCATCGCCTCTCTGACTACCTGCCTTTTTGCCGAACCATCGCCTCTCTGACTACCTGCCTTTTCGTCGAACCATCGCCTCTCTGACTACCTGCCTTTTCGTCGAACCATGGCCTCGACAGATGCCAGATGGTGGCAGAAGAGAGAGGTGCAGGAGGTCTCAGAGAAGGCTCCCTGGTGTCTGGGGGGGTGAAGAGCACGTAGCTGGGGACTGGAGCCCTGGAGGGGTGAAGAGGGCCTACCAGAGGTTAAAGCAGGGGACTGGAGCCCTGGAGGGGTGAAGAGGGCCTACCAGAGGTTAAAGCAGGGGACTGGAGCCCTGGAGGGGTGAAGAGGGCCTACCAGAGGTTAAAGCTGGGGACTGGAGCCCTGGAGGGGTGAAGAGGGCCTACCAGAGGTTAAAGCAGGGGACTGGAGCCCTGGAGGGGTGAAGAGGGCCTACCAGAGGTTAAAGCAGGGGACTGGAGCCCTGGAGGGGTGAAGAGGGCCTACCAGAGGTTAAAGCAGGGGACTGGAGCCCTGGAGGGGTGACGAGGGCCTACCAGAGGTTAAAGCTGGGGACTGGAGCCCTGGAGGGGTGAAGAGGGCCTACCAGAGGTTAAAGCAGGGGACTGGAGCCCTGGAGGGGTGAAGAGGGCCTACCAGAGGTTAAAGCAGGGGACTGGAGCCCTGGAGGGGTGAAGAGGGCCTACCAGAGGTTAAAGCAGGGGACTGGAGCCCTGGAGGGGTGAAGAGGGCCTACCAGAGGTTAAAGCAGGGGACTGGAGCCCTGGAGGGGTGACGAGGGCCTACCAGAGGTTAAAGCTGGGGACTGGAGCCCTGGAGGGGTGAAGAGGGCCTACCAGAGGTTAAAGCAGGGGACTGGAGCCCTGGAGGGGTGAAGAGGGCCTACCAGAGGTTAAAGCTGGGGACTGGAGCCCTGGAGGGGTGAAGAGGGCCTACCAGAGGTTAAAGCTGGGGACTGGAGCCCTGGAGGGGTGAAGAGGGCCTACCAGAGGTTAAAGCAGGGGACTGGAGCCCTGGAGGGGTGACGAGGGCCTACCAGAGGTTAAAGCTGGGGACTGGAGCCCTGGAGGGGTGAAGAGGGCCTACCAGAGGTTAAAGCAGGGGACTGGAGCCCTGGAGGGGTGAAGAGGGCCTACCAGAGGTTAAAGCAGGGGACTGGAGCCCTGGAGGGGTGAAGAGGGCCGACCAGAGGTTAAAGCAGGGGACTGGAGCCCTGGAGGGGTGAAGAGGGCCTACCAGAGGGTGAGCTGGGGACTGGAGCCCGGGGGCCAAGGAGAAAACACACTGAGGAGAAATGGAAATGATTGGAGCTTACGCAAGGAGGCCGGGCACAGCTCCCTGGTGAGGAGGAGACGAATTTCCTTTTTTACTCTAGCTCAAATGTCTTTCTCTCTCTCACTCTCTCTCTCTCTCTCTCTCTCTCTCTCTATAGACTCAGTCCCATATTATATGTAAGAACAAGTGCAGTGCAGTCTGTGCTTATTATCTACAAATAAAAAAAAAGAGACACGTCCACGCGCACGCCCACCCGGCCACACGCGCACACCCAGGGTCAGAGGGCAGCGAGCGGCGCGGAGTCCGACGAGATCATTATCACGAGAAGTCGGCGCCCAAATCAGCGGCAAAACTATAGCCACGCCGGACACACACGCCCGAGCAGTGCGACGACGGCGAAACGAAGGGGAGAAAAAAAAACAGCCGTCGTTATTGTTAACGTGATCACAGGCTCCCGCGTCGCCGAACGGCGGAGAGATGCTCCTGGAAAACGCAAGACCTCAGACCTCAGACCTCAGTTATTTTTTCCCCGGCATTAAAATGAAGGAAGCAACTGATTCCTCCGGCGGCGGCGTCGAGCTTCGCTTCCCGCCTTAACAACCTGCAGCTCTGTGGCGCGGGGCTGAGCCGCAGCGGCGTGGCGCACAACAGAGACTTCTGTTTCGTCTTCGGCGGCTCCCGAGCGCCCGGCCCATCTGCTCCCCCCACTGCGGCGTGTAAACAATACCAGGGCACACTAATGATGCACAAAGGGAAGTACTCCAAATATTTCATCATTAGCCAAACGTAAGTAGGCTGGTGTTTACCCCGCTGCGATCGATGCTCCTCCGCAATGTGGTATCGAGAGAGGGGAAATATTTGTTTAAAAAAGTGAGCTAGAGGGGGGGGGGGGGGGGGGGGGGGGGGGGGGTTAGAGAGAGGTGCTATGAATGGTTGTCACTGCATGGAACAAGAAGCTGAAGCCAGAAGAATAGAGAGGAGCAGAAACAATTAAGAGAAGAGAATGAGATAATGATAACCAAAGCACTTTGATCAAATAGAAATGGAATATGTATGACGCTCCCACAGGCCGGGCTTGCTAATTGTGTGTGTGTGTGTGTGTGTGTGTGTGTGTGTGTGTAGGGGCTGTGGTTTGAACTGTGTGTGCCAGTTTGCACACACAGCTTTAGTGTGCAGATTGCACACCACTCATCGTTTCCTCTGGAAGATAGTAATGTAAGATTCATCTGATGAACTCAATATGTCAACCATCACAGTCTGCTCTCAAAGAATAAATCCGGAGAGAGAGAGAGAGAGAGAGAGAGAGAGAGAGAGAGAGAGAGAGAGAAAGATAGACATGCTTGCAGAGTAGGATACAAGGAGGCAGAAAGCAGATCAGTCACAAGCTGAGAGGTAGAAAACCTGCTAAAGAAAAAAAAGTACAATGAAGAAAGACAAGATAAGAAGAACAAATAATGTAATGATCGTCTCTCTCTCTCTCTCTCTCTCTCTCTCTCTCTCTCTCTCTCTCTCTCAATAGGTCTGGATTCAATTGTGTTAATTTAATAGCGTAGCGCATACAGAGAGCTTCATATTCATATCCTATCCGGTTGGATGCTGTGCAGTCGCAGAAGGGGAATAACACGTCTGGTGAACCCTGGATCACTAAAGATGGCTAATGACTCCTCCTTTTCATCTGTTCATTAATAGCGCTAAACGTGTGTCTTAAAGGGTTAATCCGTTAAACGTGCAGCCTATAATTGAATCGTCGTTCCGCCCGGGCCACTGTGCTTGTTAGAGTTGTTCTTCACGAGACTTAAAAGAGCGGCTCAGCTCAACTTGAAATACTTTCACATTCTGCTGGCTCGGCTCAAACACTTGTATAGAAGGAGTCCTTTGAACGTTTCTGATCCGCACGCGCCAACACAAAGCCGGCTATGTTAACCAGATTATCTGCTGAGCTGTTTCCACGGTGGAAGGCGGAGGCAACCATTTTTTTCTTTTCTTTTTAATGTCACCTATTCTTCATATATTTTTTGAGCGTCACGTGAGCGCTTATTTCGGTAGACTTCATCCCGTTCTGTTTCCCTGTTTTGTCATTTACTCTCCTGTCACCCCCCCCCCCTGCCTCAATAATATCACTCTGATTGCCAACACCTGCAGCTCATCACCACCTCATTAGTTCGCCAGCACATACCGCCGGTTTCCCTTTGTCCTCAGATGCCAGATCGTCTTGTGTGTTTGCTTCCAGTAAAGCTTTCCCGCGTTATCCTGTATGTTATTCGTCGGTGACAAACTGCGCCCGTCTGATCGCCCTGCCTGTGTACGACCTGTTTATCTCGACTCTGGGTGACCTGCCTGCCCCTCGTCGGAATTGTTTGCCTGCCTGCCTTATTGGAACCGACCTCTGCGCCGGCCCCGCCCGACGACGTCTCTCTCCGCCTGACACATATATGTACCGTTACCCTGTCGGACCGATTGCCTCGTTTAGGCTCCTGCCTGTAAACCAATTACTGAGTAAAGAGCTTTTCATTTTACTCCTCTGTCCTCTGTGACGTGCTTTTGGGTCCATAGTCAGTAAAACCCCTCATGTTGCTGCATGACTCCATAATCATGCAGGCTCAGGTGATTAGGGGCCATATAGGTTTAATATTATCACATGGAAGCTAACCCTGTTATGCTTATTCTCGTGAGCTTGTGAATAGCAATAGAATGGGGCTTGCACATCAGAATGCATCATGGGATTTTTGTTGGCAATACTCCACCAAATTGAGAGAGGACTCAGGAGAGTTGTAGTTCTGTCAAAACCTAAATCAACGTAAATATACCTGTAACCCAGGCTAATGGAAACTGTTTTGCCACGTCTCGCATGAGAAACGCTGTGGCAGTTTCAAACACAACAATGTCTCCCCATAATGACAAATCATGTCGCGATTAATTACTAAACAATGACCAACAAAACCATTACTACCAACATAATAACTAACATCACAATGCTTCCAAAATGGAGGCGGGCATTGCGATGTGACATCACCATGTACAAGCTCTATAGCCACTGGCACCACTTTACCTGGATAGTCCACAGAAGAGTATGAAAGAAATGATGCATGCACATAGTGAAGGCAGGGAATAATGACAAAATAGTTTTGTGTCTTAAATTAGGAGCTCAGCTAACCAAACAATAATTCATTTGTTTGACAAAGGAAGGATACATATTCAAGGGTGTGTGTGCGTGCGTGTATGTGCATGTGTGTGTGTGTGTGTGCACTTGACCATAGTGCAATACATCTAATGCATCTCCAAAGATATGCATCTAAATTGTCTGTCTAAAATGTCCCTATAAATGGTATTGCTATAACACGAAAGCTAATTGCCTTTGGTCTCCCATTCAAGTAATAAAGTATCATTTGACAAATAGTTTTACGGCTATGTTTATAAATGCAGTATTACCATTACTAAACTACCATTTTTAGAGTTTACACTTACACTTTCAGCATCTCATTCAATTAATTAATTGTGTTTATCATTCTTTCAATTTTCAATGGATCTACCATTCTTTCAATTTATTGAATTTATTTATTGAATTTAATAATTTTATTCGCCACAAAGGGACTAACCTAATTTGCTATGGCTGTGAAAGACTGAATTTCAATGCGATCATTGCTGATTGAAACTGACGCCTTTCAGCGAGTGTTGGCTCAGAACCAATTAGACTTATCATTGGCCACTTCCATACCAATGACTGTTAGTTAATTAGTGTTGAATTTCATTTAATTTTTAGGATTTTGAGGATAGTCATTAATTTATATATATATATATATATATATATATATATATATATATATATATATCTTTCTATATTCAACTTCTATCTGTTCACTTCTGTGGCAGCGAGCTTCATATTATGTCATGCCTCATGTCACATATGAGACATTGACGGAAATCCAATTAAGTGAGAACCTCACTGGAAGACACAGACAGAAGGTGGGCAGGGAGAGGATGAGAGCAAGCTAAGTGGTCTCCATCGTTACTTCTGTATGCGGGTGAGTAGGAGGTGAGGAGAAACAGAGAGTAATATAAAAGGACAGAAGTGTTGCGAGGAGTCAAATGAAGCAGCCAACAAGCCATGAGAGAAAGGAACATTAACCCCTACTTCTCATCCCCGTCTCATTAGTCGCCGATGGGGAAAATACATGCGTTAGGTTTGCACCAAGGGAGCGTGTGACATCATAAAAAGGAAAGTTGGAAGGTTGAAGGAACAAAAAAAAAATAAGAAAGCTATTTTATTTTACAAGATTGTGTGTAAGAAATGTGTTTCTCTGTGTCTGTGTTTGTTACACCGTCTGGAAATCCTCTTGGTTTTGATTCTCTTGATGGTTTTCTATTTTGTTTTTCATTTAAATGTAAAAACTAGTAGTTTTTACATATAGTAATAATAGGACTGCTAGGTCAGAAGTTCTGCTATAACATAGTAGGACCGCTGGATCAGTAGTTCTGCTATAACATAGTAGGACCACTGGATCAGTAGTTCTGCTATAACATAGTAGGACCGCTGGATCAGTAGTTCTGCTATAACATAGTAGGACCGCTGGATCAGTAGTTCTGCTATAACATAGTAGGACCGCTGGATCAGTAGTTCTGCTATAACATAGTAGGACCGCTGGATCAGTAGTTCTGCTATAAAATAGTAGGACCGCTGGATCAGTAGTTCTGCTATAACATAGTAGGACCGCTGGATCAGTAGTTCTGCTATAACATAGTAGGACCGCTGGATCAGTAGTTCTGCTATAAAATAGTAGGACCGCTGGATCAGTAGTTCTGCTATAAAATAGTAGGACCGCTGGATCAGTAGTTCTGCGTTAGGTTTGCACCAAGGGAGCGTGTGACATCATAAAAAGGAAAGTTGGAAGGTTGAAGGAACAAAAAAAAAATAAGAAAGCTATTTTATTTTACAAGATTGTGTGTAAGAAATGTGTTTCTCTGTGTCTGTGTTTGTTACACCGTCTGGAAATCCTCTTGGTTTTGATTCTCTTGATGGTTTTCTATTTTGTTTTTCATTTAAATGTAAAAACTAGTAGTTTTTACATATAGTAATAATAGGACTGCTAGGTCAGAAGTTCTGCTATAACATAGTAGGACCGCTGGATCAGTAGTTCTGCTATAACATAGTAGGACCACTGGATCAGTAGTTCTGCTATAACATAGTAGGACCGATAACATAGTAGGACCGCTGGATCAGTAGTTCTGCTATAACATAGTAGGACCGCTGGATCAGTAGTTCTGCTATAACATAGTAGGACCGCTGGATCAGTAGTTCTGCTATAACATAGTAGGACCGCTGGATCAGTAGTTCTGCTATAACATAGTAGGACTGTTGGATCAGTAGTTCTGCTATAACATAGTAAGACCGCTGGATCAGTAGTTCTGCTATAACATAGTAGGACCGCTGGATCAGTAGTTCTGCTATAACATAGTAGGACCGCTGGATCAGTAGTTCTGCTATAACATAGTAGGACCGCTGGATCAGTAGTTCTGCTATAACATAGTAGGACCGCTGGATCAGTAGTTCTGCTATAAAATAGTAGGACCGCTGGATCAGTAGTTCTGCTATAACATAGTAGGACTGCTGGATCTGAGATTACTTTGGAGGAAACTCAGAGATCTCGCAGGTGAACTCCACACTGAAGGCTGAACCCAAACAGAAAATAAAAACCTGCATGTGGATGACAGCAGTAAAAGTTTAGCAACGAAGTAGGTGTCTCTTGTTCTCAACAGGTACTGGCTTCCAGACCTGCCCTGTATAATTCATGGATTCCCCATGAGAGCTGTGAGCAGGCCTAGTGAGAGTAGCCTAAAAGATGACATGGGAGGGACCTGTTTAAAAAATGTTTCATGGGACTTGTCAGTAAAACTTCTGGAGCTATTCCTAACTCACCTGAATCCCAGAGGCCTGATAAAAGGGGACAGTGGAAGTGAGTTTGTAAAGGAGCGGCTGTAACAGAAGATGAAATATGAAGAAAAAAGAATGAAAGTTTATCTAGAAAAATAACTAAACAGAGAGGAGAAAACAGCATGTGAGATTAGAAGGGATTTCATGAACAGAATATCCACCACTGGCGGAGGATACTAGCAATAATTAGTTTTAATTGAAGTTCAATAATCGCATTCGGGTTCAAAAGAGGCTCTTTCTATGACTATCTAGCTGTGTGTAGTTAAATCTGTGTTCCCATCTGCTTCTATCACTCACTGTCAATGGGACACAGCAGGAACTTCAAGAGAGAAGCTAACTTCTCAGCAGCGTTGACGAACACCATGATTGACAATCCCAAAAGTGTGTGTGTGTGTGTGTGTGTGTGTGTGTGTGCACGTGGATGCACGTGGGTGGTTGGGTGACTGTGTGTGCATATGTTAAATACTAACTAGATTGCATTGCAGCACACTGCAGCATGGGCATAAAATATCCATCCATCATCACACTTCTACAGTTGGCGACCAATTGTAAGTAATTTGATGAGCGATTCTACTGCTGACATCCAGGTGTGCATCGACAAAGATCCCCTGATTTATTCTGTCCTTTTGTAAGGAAGTCACTTAAAATGTCCCAAGCAGCCTACCATATCCTCATGAGTTCCTCTGTGGCATCATTGTGAATACTAAGGACCATAGGTACTGTCAGTGTGTATGGGGCCGTACCGGGTCATTACAAGACCATAGGTATTGTGAGTGTGTATGGGGCCGTACCGGGTCATTACAAGACCATATAGGTACTGTGAGTGTGTATGGGGCCGTACCGGGTCATTACAAGACCATATAGGTACTGTGAGTGTGTATGGGGCCGTACCGGGTCATTACAAGACCATAGGTATTGTGAGTGTGTATGGGGCCGTACCGGGTCATTTCAAGACCATAGGTTTTGTGAGTGTGTATGGGGCCGTACCGGGTCATTTCAAGACCATAGGTATTGTGAGTGTGTATGGGGCCGTACCGGGTCATTACAAGACCATAGGAACTGTGAGTGTGTATGGGGCCGTACCGGGTCATTACAAGACCATAGGAACTGTGAGTGTGTATGGGGCCGTACCGGGTCATTACAAGACCATATAGGTACTGTGAGTGTGTATGGGGCCGTACCGGGTCATTACAAGACCATATGAAACTGTGAGTGTGTATGGGGCCGTACCGGGTCATTACAAGACCATATAGGTACTGTGAGTGTGTATGGGGCCATACCGGGTCATTACAAGACCATATAGGTACTGTGAGTGTGTATGGGGCCATACCGGGTCATTACAAGACCATATAGGTACTGTGAGTGTGTATGGGGCCGTACCGGGTCATTACAAGACCATACAGGTACTGTGAGTGTGTATGGGGCCGTACCGGGTCATTACAAGACCATATAGGTACTGTGAGTGTGTATGGGGCCGTACCGGGTCATTACAAGACCATATAGGTACTGTGAGTGTGTATGGGGCCATACCGGGTCATTACAAGACCATAGGTACTGTCAGTGTGTATGGGGCCGTACCGGGTCATTACAAGACCATAGGAACTGTGAGTGTGTATGGGGCCGTACCGGGTCATTACAAGACCATATAGGTACTGTGAGTGTGTATGGGGCCGTACCGGGTCATTACAAGACCATATGAAACTGTGAGTGTGTATGGGGCCGTACCGGGTCATTACAAGACCATATAGGTACTGTGAGTGTGTATGGGGCCATACCGGGTCATTACAAGACCATATAGGTACTGTGAGTGTGTATGGGGCCGTACCGGGTCATTACAAGACCATAGGTATTGTGAGTGTGTATGGGGCCGTACCGGGTCATTACAAGACCATATAGGTACTGTGAGTGTGTATGGGGCCGTACCGGGTCATTACAAGACCATACAGGTACTGTGAGTGTGTATGGGGCCATACCGGGTCATTACAAGACCATATAGGTACTGTGAGTGTGTATGGGGCCATACCGGGTCATTACAAGACCATATAGGTACTGTGAGTGTGTATGGGGCCGTACCGGGTCATTACAAGACCATAGGAACTGTGAGTGTGTATGGGGCCGTACCGGGTCATTACAAGACCATATAGGTATTGTGAGTGTGTATGGGGCCGTACCGGGTCATTACAAGACCATAGGAACTGTAAGTGTGTATGGGGCCGTACCGGGTCATTACAAGACCATAGGTACTGTCAGTGTGTAAGGGGCCGCACCAGGTTATGACAAGACCATAGACAGGCACATGATGCCCACAGACATTCAGCACCACCATGCTACCGGACAGCAGGGCTGTGTCTGAAATCATTAACTCATTCACTACTCCCTATTCACTATCTAGGGCAGGGGTGTCAAAATCAATCTATGCAGGGGCCACATCCAAAAAAGATAACAGCTTTGAGGGTCATATATATATATATATATATGGCCCTCAAAGCTGTTATCATTTTCTGGCATTTGCCGCACATGGCGGGAGTTAAAGATACGGGCCGAAATTAATTGAAAACTCAAATGATTGTGCGGGCCGGATAGAATTTGGCCGAGGGCCTTGTGTTTGACACATGTGATCTAGGGAGGTCAATGTAGAGGACTATATGGAGCTCACTACTCCCTACTCACTATCTAGGGAGCTCTATGTAGAGGGCTATATGGAGCTCACTACTCCCTAGCTAGGGAGCTCTATGTAGAAGGCTATATAGAGCTCACTACTGCCTACTCACTATCTAGGGAGGTCTATGTAGAGGACTATATGGAGCTCACTACTCCCTAGCTAGGGAGGTCAATGTAGAGGACTATATAGAGCTCACTACTCCCTACTCACTATCTAGGGAGGTCTATGTAGAGGACTATATAGAGCTCACTACTCCCTACTCACTATCTAGGGAGGTCTATGTAGAGGACTGTATAGAGCTCACTACTCCCTACTCACTATCTAGAGAGCTCTATGTAGAGGAGTATATAGAGCTCACTACTCCCTACTCACTATCTAGGGGGGGTCTATGTAGAGGACTATATAGAGCTCACTACTCCCTACTCACTAGCTAGGGAGGTCTATGTAGAGGACTATATAGAGCTCACTACTCCCTACTCACTAGCTAGGGAGGTCTATGTAGAGGACTATATAGTAAGATCATCTGCAAATTGAAAAAACACTACTTGGGTTGCCGTTAATTACATCATTACTGTTGCATAATTAAAATGTGCCAGATCAACGTTGGCTGGTGGACCAACCATCATAAATATCAGCATGTATTTTTGTGATAAATACATATATTAATGAGCGTATTTTCCCAAATTAATAAAATATAATATATGTTATGTATAATAAATAACAGAATTTCTGCATTTGTACGACAGGTTGCACTGCTCTCTCTCTACTCCATGGGTGTGCTCTCCTCTCGTTCATCTGCCATTTTTCTTTTAGCGCAATGCATGCTGGTATATAGTGCTTGGTCCACTATATAGGGTATAATAATTCTCAATATAGTGAGTAGTGAGTGATTTTGGACACAGCCCAGGTCCCAGATCAGCAGCTTGGGTAGCTCTGCCCAGGTAGGCCCACCTGGGCAGTCTTGGCCAACTGAAGCTGCTTGGTTTGATGACACCAAACATACAGACATAAAGCCACTGCTTCCAGCTTGACCCTCACCCAGCCAACACCAGTTTCAACCTTTTAACTAATTTTACATTTTTGATGAGAATGGTGATTAGGTTCAAAAGCCACAGTGGGCATTTATTTACAATAATTAAAAGATAAGATTTGTCAAAAACTATAAACATAATATAAAATATAAAAATGACATTTGACAAAAACCATAAACATCCACTTTGACTACTTTGTCTCAGTTTCTCTCTGTCACTCCAGCAGCCATTTCTTTTTATTCAGCGTATAAGGCTGCTGCACCGCCTGGTCACATTGTACAATAGGAACCCAATTCTGTAAATGGCCTCGAACTAGTTGCACCTGGACCCACCGTATCATCACAACCCAAACACATACAAAGAGATTATATAGACAATGATACACACACACACATACACACACAAACACACACACACATACCTACTAGCACTTCATAGCAGACATATTTTTATTATTTTTGCCAAATAAAAAGCATTGTTTTGAGTTGAAACAAACCTTGTCCCTCACAGGGCCCACACATGGCCCCTCACATTTCACAATCCACACAGAGACTGTTGACAGTCACAGTCAAGCTAGGTTAGTATGTCATAGAAATAAACACTAGAAGTCGCGTTGAGCCTCTTGGAATGCGTCGATGCGGCCGCCATCTTGGTACAGTGGATCAGTGAATCATTTGACTACGCCTGCGAGTGAAAGATGCCAGACTTTTGCGCCGCATACGGCTGTATGCGGCGCAAATATATATATATATATATATATATATATATATATATATATATATATATATATATATATATATATATATACCATTTCATGAATCTTTATACCTGAACAAATGTTGAATATATGTATGACTACTAAATGTTTAAAAAAACAACAACAAATAAATAAATAACAGCATGAACATAAATGTGGAAAGTATTTTCCTTGCCTGGAAAATGTATTGTGTAATTCATTGTCTCTACAAAGCTGTACAAGATGCCTGTGTCTATGGACTAGTCCTTCATTTTATTTATTCATTTATTTATTTTTAAAGCAGGTAAAAAGATGTTACTCTTGTACTATATTAAGATATAGTATTATTTGCCTGAAAATAATTGTGCACAGTAAATTGTCTGGAGTTCTCTACAAATGCCTTTTACGTATAGTGTGCTACCCCTGAGATTATGGTGGTTGCAGGTAAGTAAACGGGTAATCAGGGCGGCCGTATCGACGCATTTCAAAAGGCTCAACGCGACTTCTAGTGTTTATTTCTATGCATGTCAGGCGCACTTTATCTGCCACAACTTAGGAAATTAATGGAAAATGTTGTTTTACAACATTGTTAAGGCTTGACTAGGACTTTGAATGGTAACGCTGCGGGCGTTTGTTTGATTGCCAGCATCTTTAAATTTACATTGTTGACATTGCTGGCCTATTTTGTAATGGAATATAATTATGTCCATTGGATTTTGAACGTAAAAACAGGTTATGTTAACAAAAACGTCTTATATTATTTCATTTTGACATTCTTAACGAAGTAAGAACATGAAATCGCCGATTATAGGTATTTTAATCATGTATGAATAGCCTATGGCCTTGTCCTCGATTGACGTTCGAAGCTGCGTTCCCCTGTACCAAGATGGCGGCTTTGTTTACGCATTCGTTCTAATAGACCGTGGTAGTCAACGCGACTTCTAGTGTTTATTTCTATGTTAGTATGTGACATCAGAAACCTGACAACAAAACACGAAAGGAGAACCACGTTCAGAGAGTAAACATCCCACAATATGTTGCTCCTGTCCATACACTGGGCCACTGGTTATTAAAACCTCTGACTTGTGCAGACGAAAAAATCTACATGGCTGGATATGTATAATATGTATAATATATATATATATATATATATATATATATATATATATATATATATATATATATATATATATATATAATATTCTGACGAGGAGTTTGTATAAAAACGCGACTATGGATGGGAAACTTTGGATATGAAAACGTTTACATCAATGTGGTGCACTGTGGACGTGGCCTTAATTACCGAAGACCTTGTAAGACTACCCTGGGAAATAAAAAGGAAATGCTGCCTCCCGACACGAGAGCAGACAGCCTGGCCGGTGGGGGTTGCATGTGCTATGAGTCACCTGACTCTCTCTCCGGGATGAAGAAGGCTCCTGAGATGAAGAAGATTGTTCTGCTCCACCATGTCTACAGGAAGCTGCTTTCTCCTGCTGTCCTGAAGCCACACTAGCTACACTATGGTGAAATAGAGGGTTACCAAACGCCGGGACCTCAGTGCAACCGATTGTGTCAAAAGCGTTTCCCGTGAATGGATGAGAACCATTCCTTGTTGATTGAAACGTACAACATTTCGGTAAACGTGGCAGAGCTACGCCAGCAGAACATCTCCACTGTTTTGAATCAATCATGCATTCATTCATCATCCATTCCATCTGTGCCTTGCTCACATTAAACATGCACTGCGTTTTGTTTTAATGTGACAACGTTCTCACATTCACTTTCCCTTTCACAACATACACAGACCCACACATACCAGAGAAACTTCCTTGACTTTTGTTCTCCTCATGAATCACACATAGCTGAAGTGGTGGGCACCACTCTGGACCTTCGCTCTGACGCTGGGTCAAAGAAAATACTGTAATTCAAATGAGAGAGCTAAAAAGACACAGCGAGGGAAGACAAAGTCAGAGTCCATGAGCGTGAACACCACAACAACACCACAACAACACCACAACGTGAGTTTAGATCGGATGTTTTAAAGGGAGGATGAACCAGTGGGGGCTGAGCGGGAAAGAAAATGGGTTTTAAGTGTCTTTGGCGTTGTCTTTGTTAAAAGAAACATTTACAAGGTTAGTTTTTACTAACCTTGCTTTACTAACCTAAGGACAGGGGAACATAAGAGTGGGCAGCTTCACAAGTATAACCACAGGAAGGGAGACATTGTTGTCTCCATAAGCACACTTCTACATTTCCAGTGGGCTTGCAGTCGCAGTTGAGGCTAAAGGGCCGACCTGCAGACTGTGTTTATGTGTCCAACAAGCCACTGCATGTGAACCAGTGAACAGCGCGGCCAGAGACAGTCTGAGGAAGATACCAGTGGAGTTAATTGCTTAATCTGTTAAACCTGTTTTTGTTTGTGTGCTGTTCTTTGCTCTGTTCAAAGGCACGGCAACAGATTTTTTTATGGTGTCTGCATTATCACTGGCTGCCAATTATTATGTATTGGATTGTTGTATGCAAGTCAAATCGTACAGATGCTGCCCCTAATGATTTCTTCCACGCATTAAACTGTTTTTGTTGTCGATAAACAATTTCCATGGTGATCAAGTGTGATGGAGTTAATCCCAACATTGTAATCATTGTTTTTTTTTGTGTTAGTGCTGTTAACACAGTGCATACACGCACACACAAACACGCAGACATGCACGCACGCACACGCAGATACGCACACACACACACACAAGCACACAAGCACACACACACACATGCACGCAGACACGCATGCACGCACACACACACACACACACACACAATAAATACAAACACATTCCACACTTTCTAATAATAAATCCCTTTCCCAATCTGTCAATCCCTCACACTGTGTGTGTGTGTGTGTGACTCTTTCCAATATGAAATCCATTCCCCCATCTCTCTCTCAAACAGAATCATAACATCCTCATTCCGACTGTGTATGGTTGTGTGTGTGTGTGTGTGTGTGCGTGTGTGTGTGTGTGTGTGTGTGTGTGTGTGCACGTACATGCCTGTGTGTTTTTTTTGTTTGGTTTGTGTGTGCATGTGTGCTTGTGTGTATACGTACAGTACGTGCCTGTGTATGAGTGTGTGTGTGTCTGTAGGTACGTGCATGTGTGTGTGCATGCGCGCGTGTGTGTGTGTGTACATGCCTCTGTGTGTGTGTGTGTGTGTGTGTGTGTGTGTGTGCGTGAGCATCTGTGACACGTCACCACGCGGTTGATCCACCCACGACTGTCTAGTGTTTCAGCGGTGCCACTTCTGGTAGCTGAATATAGAAAGCCTTGATGCCAGTGATCCACTTTACCTGAGCTGGAGGGGAGAGGACCACCAGACAGGAGGAGGTTTGGAGGAGGAGTGGAGAGGACCACCAGACAGGAGGAGGTTTAGAGAGGAGGTGGAGGAGAGGACCACCAACAGAGAGGTTTGGAGGAGAGGACTGAGCAGAGAGAGGACCACCAGACAGAAGTTTGGAGGAGGAGTAGCCGACTGGAGGGGAGAGGACCACCAGACAGGAGGATTTGGAGAGGAGGTGGAGGGGAAGGACCACCAGACAGAGGAGGTTAAGAGAGGAGGTAGCTGAGCTGGAGGGGAAGGACCACCAGACAGAGGAGGTTTAGAGGAGGAGGTAGCTGAGCTGAAGGAGAGACCACCAGACAGGAGGAGGTTTGGAGGAGGTGGAGGGAGAGGACCACCAGACAGGAGGAGGTTTGAGGAGGAGCTGAGCTGGAGAAGGACCACCAGACAGGAGAGGTTTGGAGAGGTAGTTGAGCTGGAGAGGAGAGGACCACCAGACAGGAGGAGGTTTGGAGGAGGTAGTTGAGCTGGAGAGGAGAGGACCACCAGACAGGAGGAGGTTTAGAGGAGGAGGTAGCCGAGCTGGAGGGGAGAGGACCAACCAGACAGGAGGAGGTTTAGAGGAGGAGGTAGCTGAGCTGGAGGGGAGAGGACCACCAGACAGGAGGAGGTTTAGAGGAGGAGGGTAGCTGAGCTGGAGGGGAGAGGACCACCAGACAGAGGAGGTTTGGAGGAGGAGGTAGCTGAGCTGGAGGGGAGAGGACCACCAGACAGGAGGAGGTTTAGAGGAGGAGGTGGAGGGAGAGGACCACCAGACAGGAGGAGGTTTGGAGGAGGAGGTAGCTGAGCTGGAGGGGAGAGGACCACCAGACAGGAGGAGGTTTAGAGGAGGGAGGTGGAGGGGAGAGGACCACCAGACAGGAGGAGGTTTGGAGGAGGAGGTAGCTGAGCTGGAGGGGAGAGGACCACCAGACAGGAGGAGGTTTAGAGGAGGAGGTAGCTGAGCTGGAGGGGAGAGGACCACCAGACAGGAGGAGGTTTGGAGGAGGAGGTAGCTGAGCTGGAGAGGAGAGGACCACCAGACAGGAGGAGGTTTGGAGGAGGAGGTAGCCGAGCTGGAGGGGAGAGGACCACCAGACAGGAGGAGGTTTAGAGGAGGAGGTAGCTGAGCTGGAGGGGAGAGGACCACCAGACAGGAGGAGGTTTGGAGGAGGAGGTAGCTGAGCTGGAGGGGAGAGGACCACCAGACAGGAGGAGGTTTAGAGGAGGAGGTAGTTGAGCTGGAGAGGAGAGGACCACCAGACAGGAGGAGGTTTGGAGGAGGAGGTAGCTGAGCTGGAGGGGAGAGGACCACCAGACAGGAGGAGGTTTGGAGGAGGAGGTAACTGAGCTGGAGGGGAGAGGACCACCAGACAGGAGGAGGTTTGGAGGAGGAGGTAGTTGAGCTGGAGGGGAGAGGACCACCAGACAGGAGGAGGTTTGGAGGAGGAGGTAGCTGAGCTGGAGGGGAGAGGACCACCAGACAGGAGGAGGTTTGGAGGAGGTAGCTGAGCTGGAGAGGAGAGGACCACCAGACAGGAGGAGGTTTGGAGGAGGTAGCTGAGCTGGAGGGGAGAGGACCACCAGACAGGAGGAGGTTTGGAGGAGGTAGCTGAGCTGGAGGGGAGAGGACCACCAGACAGGAGGAGGTTTGGAGGAGGAGGTAGCTGAGCTGGAGGGGAGAGGACCACCAGACAGGAGGAGGTTTAGAGGAGGAGGTGGAGGGGAGAGGACCACCAGACAGGAGGAGGTTTAGAGGAGGAGGTAGCTGAGCTGGAGGGGAGAGGACCACCAGACAGGAGGAGGTTTGGAGGAGGTAGTTGAGCTGGAGAGGAGAGGACCACCAGACAGGAGGAGGTTTAGAGGAGGAGGTAGTTGAGCTGGAGGGGAGAGGACCACCAGACAGGAGGAGGTTTGGAGGAGGAGGTAGCTGAGCTGGAGGGGAGAGGACCACCAGACAGGAGGAGGCAGTGCTCCCCTGATGTCTGCCTCCATCAGCACTTCCACCAACCTCCTGCTAATTCCACCTGGATCTCCCACATGTGGAGGAATTATTAAAACAGACTTCTCACAAACCCTGGAGCCAGATGTACAGCTTGCATCCCTGCACTTGATGTCTTCTGTGTTTATATTATTTTAAGTTTACAGTTTATTTGTCTTGTAGGGCTGGGCTGCAGCCTCCCCTCAGACAAGGAGAAAGATACAATAATTACACTCTGGCACATCCGGAGGAGATGAAATATGTGGTAATGTTGAGAGAGAGAGAGAGAGAGAGAGAGAGAGACACACACAGTAATACTCAGTGTTGGGCAAGCTGCTTGGAAAGGGTAGTGAGCTAAGCTATCAGTACCTCTACATTAAATGCAGCTTCACTACACTATCTACCCCCCCCAGAGAAATGCAGCAAGCTAAGCTACTGCAACATGGCAAAAGTAGTTCACTACATCGAAGCGGTATGTATTTGTTTTTACACTGAACCGACTTCATTTCAAGTCAATGTCTACCTCAGTGATCAATAGAACTGTCAGTCAAACGGATAGGCAGGCAAAACAAGTTCAGTTTAATGATTTAATAGACAATAAGCTGTACTCTCACTGCTCCAAAACCAACTGGGCTCCACATAACAACAAAAAGCAGTGTGTATGTTCATCTATGTTTGTGTGAGTGAGTGAGTGCGTGCAGCATAGACATATATACATAGACGCCTCATGACGTGATGGAACGTAACCCAGCGTCGCCGCCATATTGGTTGGGTCTCCTCACTCTAGTCCAGCATAGGAGTCAACAGGAGAGCTATGCAGTATGTTGTGCAGCTTAAGGCGCAGTATAGGGGTTATGCGCAACATACTTCCGCATTCTGCTAAACAAGTCTCATCACATCCGGTTCAGGTCCACTGTACCGCGCTCGCATTATGTTATTTATTAATCCGCACTTCCAGACCGTCACCGGGGCTTCTGAGTAATGTGTCCGAGGAGAGCAGCCCTCTCCCGGACTCACGCTAGCTTTTACCGCTGTTTTTTTTTTTTTTTTTTTTCCATCCATCTTTTCTTCTCACTAACATTCAGATGTTAAAACCAAATAAAACGCCAACAGTAAAAAGGGCTCACTAGGCCAAGTCAATAGCTGTCGCCATCAGTTCCTACCGCTGCTACCGGCTTTAACGACAAGCGGAAGTCAGGAGACCAGTTTTCCGGTTTGGTCACGTGACGCTCGGCATAAAGCCCATTGACACCAGATCGTGTGGGATTACCTTTCACAAGTAAGATTGAACAATAATTCTTATTATTTAAAAAAATAAAAAATAAATTCGTCCTGTATCATAAATAAATCTCTGCCATTTGTAACAAACCAAACCGTGTGAAAATCCGGTAAAAATTCGGGGAGTTATGCTTATTATTGTAGTTGGGGATACACTTCCTCAGTAGAAATAAATGCACTGGGGACCCATCCAAGATGGCGGCCGCGCTGCTACGTCAGCTCTAACGGGCAGCGTCAGTCTATGAGGCGTCTCTACGTATATATGTCTATGGCGTGCAGGGCCGGCTCTAGGCATAGGCGACATAGGCGGTCGCCTAGAGCGCCATCTGCTGGAGGGGCGCCACGAGGCACCGTTGGGCGGCCGTCGGCCGTAGGTCCGGACAGGACGGAGTCCCCGTCCCGGGGCGTTGGGGATCTAACAGAGGCCAGAGGGATGAGTAGCGCCCCCTACTGGCCCTCCAACCCCTCTACCAGCACCACCTCGCCCCCCATCCAGGGATGGACCAGACCAGCCCCCCGCTCAGCTTCCAGAGAGACCAGCAGTGAGGCAGGCAGCCATGGTGCCGGAAGTGTCTAAGTGGCAGCTAACGAAAGGTGCTTCAATGCTTCCTTCCTTACGTCCTTTAGCATAGTGTGCACTGGACCGTCCTTTACCAAATGAAAAAAGCTAATGCTGTCCCACAATTCCTTGCGGCAGCAACATTACCATTTGGCTGTTCACGGAAAACAAACATGCAACATGTTTGAAACTTCAAGGACAATTCCGACGCAAAATGAGACCATATGATCACAACACACTGAGTTGGACCGCTCTCTGGGTTCAGTTTTCATTCCAGTCGAATGTAGTTCTCGAAAACCGCTAATTATCTTATAGCGCTAGCTGTGGGGGCAGACGTTCATGTAAAATAAATCGCAATTCTATACCACTAACGAGGCTCAAAACCGCACCACTCTTCCACGGCAGCATAATGAGGTCCCTACATGTAAAACGAAGCTTTGAGAAGTGTATAAGTGTACAGACGGTTTATAAAAAAGAAAGTTTAGAAAGCACAGCGCCTTCACGACAAACAAGCGAGCGCCATCTTTGGAAAAAAGTCACGACCAGTCGAGCGCCGAACGCTGTGCAGCGTAATGATCCGGAAGAGGAGAACACATGAGATGTCCATGAAGCAGAAGGTGTGCAGTCTGGTAGAAGGTGTGCGAAGGGCGAACAGTGTGTGTGCACAGAGAAGAGAAGAAAATGGTTTGTGTTTGTGCGTTTCCCGGCTGCGTTAGTTAGTTTACACAACTTGGTTAGGGCTTCATATTTTGATATTCATCCATATCAATTATGCATAAAGTAGTCCCATACACTGGAAGATGGTGAGAAGAATTGGGGATCTGGGAGGTTGGAGGGAGGGTGAAAGATAAGACCATGAGTAGACATTACATGAGACCCTTCAAATTATGATTTACTAATATAACGGTTAAGTAAGCAGTGATACGCGCTGTTGGCTGTTTAGGACAAATACACAAGAAAGGTATAAGCACAATAAATGATTCCCTGTGCAGTAATACTTTTTGAATGATATGGCGGCATGGGATGAGTTGCATACGGGCAAAAAAACCAAACACTTTTGTGTCCCCCCCCCCAATCCTGACATCGAATCTGCACCCCTGCCATCAAGGTCAAGGAAAAGTGTTGAGGAGAAGACATAGGATGTAATCTTTTTGACTTTTCGATCCAGAGCTCACGTGTCTGTATTCCCCTGCGGCAGACAAGTCGCAGGTTTGGTATGTGACGTCACCGCCGTACGGAAGTGTGTACAGGTCTGCGTATTTACTTCACTTACTGATCCTTAGCAGTTTTATTTCAGACCCGCAGCAGAAAGGCTCCGCTTCGCTTGCGCTGCAGAAATGCTTGGGGAAGTGTAGCTTGTGTGGACTACTACCTACTTGTCTAATAAAAGAGCTTGGCTACTGAAAAGCTATTTGATTCAGAAAACAGCGAGGCTACTGAGAAATGTAGTCAAAGTAGTAACGCTGCTACTTGGAGCGACGTTACTGCCCAACACTGGGAGTACTGGGATCTTGAAACTTCTCAACCAATGAAATTGTATCCTTGATACAAATAATTGATCTGGCTGGAAAAATGTGCAGTCAAATGTTATTTATTTTGTTAACAGTAAAACTAGGGCTTACCCTGACATCAAGTCATTTTCATCCCTCTTTCGAGACATTTTAGCAAAATGTACAAAACGATGGGGATGCATAAAAAAGACGGTGATAAAAAAGGAAAGGAGCCAAATTAATACAGTAAATGAGTTAGAAACTGAAGTAATATTTGGGTTATGGGGATGAACGACAGAGATGTGAGAGACAGGGAGGGTGAGCCATGTTTTTAAGACGTCTCTGTCTGTCTGCCTGGGAGTGTCTGTTCTGGTCCCGACCGCCTATCTGTCTCTCTTTGTTTTCTTGCTCGCGTAAAGTATTTCTCCCGTCTATCTCTGTCAACCTCAAAATCTTTCTCCGTTTTTTTCCATGTCCCATCTTCCAAGTGTTTGAGTAGCTTGATTAATGTTTGCTCTGTGTTTTTGAAATGAGATAGGAAATCATTTTTTTGTAAATCATTTTCTCGGTTGGACCTCAAAATGTGACTTCAGTGGAATTTTTACAGAGGAAAAAAGGCACCACCAGGTCCACCAGGAATGTGTGTGCTTCAAAATAAGTGTAGTAATTGGGACGCAGACTCGGCCTTCATCATCAACTCATAATGACACAGACGTGAATATTACGATGTCATTTGAGTTATGCAGCCACTATTTTCTCATGCTGTTTAGAACACAAATGAGATCTATTTATGCAATATGGTATTAACTAATTAAAATCCAAAGACTGCAAATGGAGTCTTAATAGAGGATATGGATATGCTGCGTGGGTATAAGTGGCCATTCTTGACTTGCTGAGTTTGTGTTTTTCTGTAAACACACACACACACACACACACACATGCATACACGTATGTGCACACACTGTACCTGCATTATGCACACATATGGCTTCTCACCAATACACACATGCATGCTTGCACACACTTACACACACTTACACACACACACGCACACACACACACACACGGACACCCACAACCCCACATACACACACAGACACACACACAGACACACACACAGTATGGGGGGTGAGAAGGGTCACGGGGGACTAGACACACGCATGTATGTTTGTGTAATTTTTTACTAAAAGTCCCACATGTTTTTGTACGTACGTACGTCTGCGTGTGATGAGCACAACTCAGCATGCAGACCGCACGTTCGTCTGCACATGTGACTCCTAAACACGTGCGTGTGTACTGTACGTCTGCGTGCGCATTGTGCATCACATGCACACGCGTGTGCGCACGTGTATCATTATTGTTGTTTTATCTGTTTTCGTCATTTAGTCTATTATTAATCGGTTTTTTTTTTTAGCTGTATTGTGATTCATGTTGTTTTATTGTCGTTTTTATTTTTTTTAATCCATTCAGGCGCTCCTCTGTGAATCAGAACATGAATAACAATACAGCTAAAACAAAAAACAATTAATAATAGCCTAATATCATTAGCCTATAATTATGAATAGGCCTATTATTATCCTAGTTTCATTGATTGATTACCTGGAAAGGTCTATCAAGGCAAGGCAAGGCAAGGCAGCTTTATTTATATAGCGCATTTCATACACAATGGCAACTCAATGCGCTTTACATAGAACAATAAGAATTGAAATACAAATTAGAATAATAATAATAATAACAATAATAGTAATACAAAATAATAAAAAATACAAGAATAGAAGAATAGAAAGAAATAAAGTACTATAAGAGCAGCATAAAATCATGATTTAAAAGGACAGTGCAATTAAATTTACAATTTAAAGTGCTTTGAACAAGCTCAATCATAAGCACAGGAGAAGAGAAGTGTTTTTAACTTGGATTTAAAAATGCTCACAGTTGGGGCTGATTTCAGTTCAGCTGGTAGTTTGTTCCAGTTTTGTGCAGCATAACAGCTAAACGCTGCTTCACCATCCATTCGCTGCTTCTAGTCCATTTAAGGCTACATAAAAGACGAAAACAGATAAAACAACAATAATGATACACGTGCGCACACGCGTGTGCATGTGATGCAGAATGCGCACACAGACGTACATACACACACGCGCGCGTGTTTAGGAGTCACACGTGCGCACGAACGTGCGGTCTGCATGCTGAGTTGTGCTCATCACACGCAGACGTACGTACGTACGTACAGACATGTGGGACTTTTAGTAAAAAAATCACACAAACGTACGTACGTGTGTCTAGTCCCCCGTGACCCTTCTCACCCCCACACACACACACACACACACACACACACACACACACACACACACATACAGCAAAACTACTTCTATGGTAGGTGGACCTCAGAGAACTCATTATATTTTGTAGTTTTATATCTATATGTGTTAATGTGTTGTTTTGCTTTATATAAGAAACAGCCGTTTTGGTGTAAATTGCGCGTAGCTATACAGTCACGTAGCATTCACCTGTTGCCGTGACAGCAAATCAGTACGTCCTCATTCTCAGGCTTCTCCATAGCTCTGATTTCTGCATGAATGCATCGCTCTCCTCAACCAACAACTCCGATCTCTCCACTGCCTCCATCCTGCGTCGACAGCAGGTAACTCGGCCCAAACTGAGGAGACGATACGCCGCCTGCAGCAGCTGCTGTCATTATTTCGGAATCACAGAATCAGCAGAATCAGTAGAGTAGTTAGGAGCCATCTTTGATACCGCTAGCTGGCAGCTGTTAACTGAATGATGGGAATGAGCCGCTCAATGGCTTACGGCGCCGTAGGAAAAACGGGAGCTTGGGAAATTGTGTCACTGTCTTACGTTGAGCTTCATTGGATAAGAATGAGAGTTTATCGTGACTATTTCTGTAGCTTACCACGTCGAAGTGCGGCTCATTTGGTGAACACCGTATTTGAGGCCGTGGATCATTTGATCATTTCTACCCCAGACCTCGAAATGTATTATTGTGTGTATTATTCAGCTGTTGCAGCGGGAGGAGTCAGAGGCGGCTCACCCTACTAAATAAAAGGTTTTATTTCACACATTCATAAATTGCTTTCAGGCTTTAACCTTGATAGAAATGCACTTTTAAAGGGGCACTTGGCAACTTTTTCAACTTAATAAACCCGTCTGGAAATCATTTGGATGGTTAAATGTTCCGGTGTTAACGGTGACTATCCCCGCTCCCCCCAGCGCTCCCAGGTGGAAAACCAGCCTTGCAACTTTGGGACTACCGTCCCGGAAAATTGGAAATGGGAAGTGTCGCGAGAAGCGAGAACGAGCGAGAAACACAAACTGCTTTACGGCAATTCAACGTAAACACACACGCCCCCCTCAATAGCGGTTAATCACGCCGGCTATACATGTCAGTGTTCTGTGATACAGTGTATAATGTCTAACCCACCTCGGTAGACATCGCGCCACACGAAAAAGCCCGGCAACAAATGCACATGAGCAGCGGTAGAAAGGGGGAGGAGGAGTGCCGCAAGTGAGTTTTTTTTACGACAGTGTTGTGTAATATACGTCCAGACCTGTAGGGGGAGCGCGTTGAGAAAACATGCGACCACAAAAGTGAAAACCAGCGAAGAAATGGCGAAGAGTTGCCAAGTTCCCCTTTAAAGTGAATAATTTGCTTAAATTAACACATGAACACATTCTAGGTTTTGTTTATCTGTTTAATTTATTCATATTTTATTCATTTAGTGAATCCATTTAATCTAGTTTTGCACTTTAATGCCCCGACTGGACTCACTAACCCTGCTGGCCGTCAGGCTGCTCAACATGACCATCAACTGCCAACCTGTTCCCAGGCTGTTCCCAGGCTGTTCCCAACCTGTTCCCAGGCTGTTCCCAGGCTGTTTCCAGGCTGTTCCCAACCTGTTTCCCAGGCTGTTTCCAGCTGTCCTCCAGTGTTCGCTGGGTCAGGATCGTCTCTGTTAGCGTCGCAGGCCTGGGAATCAATGTGTCACACAAGGCGGCGTTCACTGGGAATGATTCAAAGTTTATTCAGATACATGAGACATGTATGCAGTTTAGCTGGGGAGAGAATCACAGCCATTATGTGTGAGAGAGAAAAGACGCAGACGGTTCATAATTATTTTCAAAGATGAAGAACAAGTAACTGATAACAGGACCTGGCTCTCCGAGTGGGGGAGCACTTATCCTCGGGGGGGCATGCGGGTGCAAGATATCAACCGTTCCCACAAAAGAGGACTCAACCGCAGGGAACATAAATCACAAGCACGCAACTCCCAACAGGGACATCCTTGACAATAACGAGAGATGTGAGTGACGTACATGCACAGTGTCTGGTAAACAAGAGGAGAATGTGAGTCAAGCATCAATAGGTTACATGAGGATACATGGCAACGACCCCCGACAACGACCTGCTCCAAATGTGCTTTATTGGGCGAGAGAGAGAGGGGGCGGGACTTCCGCGCGATAGAGAGATGTCCGTTTCCGTTACATGTTTCGGCTAATTGCTTTGTCAAATTCTTAGTAAAAGATCTCTATATTTATTCTCCTTGTTTTTGTTGTTTGTTGTTCGTGTAATGTGCTTATTCTTAACTGGCGTACACCATACTGGAAATTGCATTGCGGTAGACCAGGATAACGCTAAGATTCATGTGGTTAGGCTCTCTCAGCCTAACCACACTATCACAGCCTAATCCCTTTATTGTACATTTTATATTTCACGTTGATGCGTTTCTTTATCCACACTGCACTGCATTTGTGCAGCAGTATGTGGCACCTGAGCGTGGGAACCGGGTCAGAGAGGTTCCACAGGGAAGGAGGGAAGAGCGGGTTCTCCTGGGGTCCCTTTAAGAACTGGCTTAAAGGAGAGAGTGTGTGTGTGTGTGTTTGTGTGTGTGTGTGTGTGTGAAAAAAGGTTCATTGTAAGGGGAATGAGGGTGGCAGGCAAGGCAGGAGGTGGAGAGGATTGTGTGTGTGTGTGTGTGTGTGTGTGTGTGTGTGTGTGTGTGTGTGTGTGTGTGTGTGTGTGTGTGTGTGTGTGTGTGTGTGTGTGTGTGTGAGTGATGAGGTAGGTTGGGGGTGAGAAGTTTGGGGGGGGGGGGGGGGGGACTGAGTGACAGCTGAACACTGTACATTGTCATGGCGACCGCAGGGCAATCATATATATATATATATATATATATATATACAGTATATAATCATGGCCATC
>JAOPHQ010005166.1:70000-122500 GCA_030340625.1 Merluccius polli
ATAGTGTAACTTTTGTACTTGATGTGTCCACCTTCACTCCCGTATTCATGTTACTTTCATTGTGAGTTATGTATGTGTGCGTCTCGCCTTGTGTTGGTTGTGTCTCTTTTTATTGCTCCTGTGGCAGAACCAATTCCCCCCCCCCCCCCCCCCCCCCCCTCAGGGACAAATAAAGGTCTTGAATCTTGAAACATTGTCATGACAACCCCAGGGTCACCGCCAGTCCGGTAGCGGGAAGCGTCCCCGCCGCACACCGACCATCGATCATCCGCCAGAGTCTCCTAGTCCGACTGATCGATGATCGTTAGTGTCTTTGATGAATTGGGGGACATTCGATACACACTGACGCAGTGTTTTCCTAACGGCGCTTCATAAGTGTTTGATCGACGGAATATGAGCGCGATCAACTCTCACCACAAATCTTAACACTATTTTTTTTAGCGACGTTGTTCATATCACAACAACAACTCACCGAGACTGGTCACTCATTCCCACACACACACACACGCACACACACGCACGCACACACACATGCAAACACACATACAAACGCACACACACATGCACATACACACACACACACACATGCAAACACACATACAAACGCACACACACATGCACATACACACACACACACACACACACACACACACACATGCAAACACACATACAAACGCACACACACATGCAAACACACATACAAACGCACACACACATGCACATACACACACACACACACACACACACACACACACATGCAAACACACATACAAACACACACACACATGCAAACACACATACAAACGCACACACACATGCACATACACACACACACACACACACACACACACACACACATGCAAACACACATACAAACGCACACACACATGCAAACACACATACAAACGCACACACACATGCACATACACACACACACACACACACACACATGCAAACACACATACAAACGCACACACACATGCAAACACACATACAAACGCACACACACATGCACATACACACACACACACACACACACACACACATGCAAACACACATACAAACGCACACACACATGCAAACACACATACAAACGCACACACACATGCACATACACACACACACACACACACACACACATGCAAACACACATACAAACGCACACACACATGCAAACACACATACAAACGCACACACACATGCACATACACACACACACACACACACATGCAAACACACATACAAACGCACACACACATGCAAACACACATACAAACGCACACACACACATGCACATACACACACACACACACACACACACACACACACCAATTGCTATGTTTTTGTTTTGTGTTCTGGTTGAGATGGTTGGCTCCATACAGTTTAGTTCCCCAGCCGGGTTTAATAGCCCTATCCTCTGGGACCTCGTTTGTAGCACTTTGGTTTCACTGTATTTTATCTCAGGTAATAATAGGCCCATAAATCGGACCCAACACATTTTTAAGGTTAATGTGATGCTGCCATAAAAGCTGTGTATACCACTGGCTGTGAGCTGGCTGCTGTTGTAGCTTTACATTACAGGCTTATCCATTTCCTGGGGTTTGAAGTACAGCGGTAACAAGCAGTAACCCAAGGTATATATATATATATAAAGAAGTATATACTACTTATGTGGCGTGTGTGATGGCAGCATCACACACGCCACATAAGTGGCTTTTCTGGGCTCCTCCGACACAGGACACAAGTTGTTGGTGAGAATATAAATCCATTTATTGAAGATGGCAAGCTGGTGCAAGCCGAGCAGATGTAACGCGCCGCCACGATAGCGGCTCTCTCCCGAGTGTGTGTGTGTGGTGATAGCTGGTTTATCCTGGGTGCCATGATTGCTCCGCAGGTGTGCAGCCCCGCCCAGCCCCAGAGTCCATTCAGTCGTACTCAGGCTGCTTGAACCAGCCATCAACCACATGCACTCACACCTCAGTGACCATGGCATGTCACATTAGGTTTGGTTTTGGTGAGTGTGCAGATGGCTGAACAGATCAATCTGAGCCCGAAATTCTGGGATGTAGAGCCTGAGGTGCAGCCACAAGTCCTGACACACACACGCATACACCCATACACACACACGCGCATTATGGGGGGTGAAAAGGGTCACGGGGGACTAGACACACATACGTTTGTGCGTGTGATTACTTACTAAAAGTCCCACATGCGTGTGTACGTACGTACGTCTGTGGGCGCATTCTGCATCATGCACACGCGTGTGCGCACGTGTATCACTATTGTTGTTTTATCTGTTTTCGTCATTTATGTCGCCTTAAATGGACTAGATAGACCTTTCCAGGTTATCAATCAATGAAGCTAGGATAATAAACGGCCTATAAGCTACCGCGACCTGATGGTAACGTCAGCCAAAATGTGCATCCTATGACATAACATATAAAAAACGAAAATAAAACAACATGAATGACAATACAGCTAAAACAAAAAACGATTAATAATAGACTAATAATAGTTAGCCTATAATTATTAATATGACATATTATTACCCTATTTTCATTAATTGATTACCTGGAAAGGTCTATCTAGTCAATTTAAGGCTACATAAATGACGAAAACAGATAAAACAACAATAATGATACACGTGCGCACACGCGTGTGCATGTGCAGTGATGCAGAATGAGCACACAGACGTACATACAGACATGTGGGACTTTGAGTCAATAATGACACGAACGTACGTATGTGTGTCTAGTCCCCCGTGACCCTTTTCACCCCCCATAATGCGCGTGTGTGTGTGTGTGTGTGTGTGTGCATGTGTGTGCATGTGTGTGCATGTGTGTATGGGTGTATGCGTGTGTCAGGACTTGCGGCTGCACCTCAGGCTCTACATCCCAGAATTTCGGGCTCAGATTGGTCGTGACCCTTTTCACCCCCCATAGCACACACACACGCACACACACACACACACATTTTAAAAAAAAACACACACTAACACATACACACACACAGGTTCAGCTACAATGATATCTAAGTAGTATGGATTTCAACTGACACATTACTAAGTTATTACTAGTTAGGACATTACTTACGGCTCGTTTGAAACTAACTAGTGGTTAGTAAGGACTTTACACACAGATTTAGTAATGAACTTACGCACAGCTGCAACCCACTCCTGGTGCCCTATGTGTGTTAAGTTACGTGTTCATGAATATCGTGTTTTTACCATTTCTTGTAAATCAATGAGAGAGAGAGAGAGAGAGAGAGAGAGAGAGAGAGAGAGAGAGAGAGAGAGAGAGAGAGCGCGAGCGAGAGAGAGAGAGAGAGAGTGAAAGAGAGAGAGAGAGAGCGAGAGAGAGAGAGAGAGAGAGAGAGAGCGCAAGAGAGAGAGAGAGAGAGAGAGAGAGAGAGAGAGAGAGAGAGAGAGAGAGAGAGAGAGCGCAAGAGAGAGAGAGAGAGAGAGAGAGAGCTCTTTGTGGTGGAATAGAGAAGAATAAACAGAGAGCTTCAGGAGGTGCAGTGTAATTGCAGTATAACGACGTAAATAGGATGAAAAACATTTATTAGCGGAAGGAGAAATATGCAGCAGCCCCTCGCCTCTGAGGTTCTCACAAATCCTGACTCAATCACTGAGTTATTGATGGTGTTGGAGCACACAAACACACACACACATGCACACAAACACAGGCATACGAGTGTGTATACCGGTACACTCACACACACAAAATCACACGCACACACACACAATTTAAACAGAAAAGCAGGTGGCCCATTACCATCTCTCCGGATCGTTCTGTGTGTGTGTGTGTGTGTGTGTGTGTGTGTGTGTGTGTGTGTGTGTGTACATTTTGTGTTCACATGTGTGTGTGTACATGTGTGTGTGTGTGTGTGTGTGTGTGTGTAACACTCTCAACAGCAAAGGAACAGAAACACAGCTACATCTGTCAGTGAAGAGGAAGGAGAGAGAGAGAAGAGAGAGAGAGAGAGAGAGAGAGAGAGAGAGAGAGAGAGAGAGAGAGGAGGAGGAGGAGGAGGAGGAGAGAGATAGCTGAAGTTACTTATACTACTAATCCTTAGGAAGAAAACAAAATAACAAGTGGCTTGGAGAGCAACAGCTCTGTTTGTCACACCAGGTCTCCTGTCTGACTCGTTAGATTTCAGCGTTCCCTCCGTTTATTCATCACTGCTTCCTGTTTCCCAAATGCAGTCCATCATTCATCTCCCTCCTCTTTCACTTATCCTTCACTTCCTTTCTTCCTCCCTTCCTTCCTGCGGATCAGGCGGGACATGCCAGATCTTGATAAAATGGAGCTGTTGGAGAAGACACACATGCACACGAACACACACACACACACACACACACACACATACACACACACACACACACATACACACACACACACTTGGCATACACATACACACACTGTTGATTAAGCAGACTGTTACATTGCAGTAAATAAGTATGATACATCTAAATTGAATGGCTAATCAGTGACTCAACTGTCGATTTCTCGGTAGAAAAAAAAAAAATATATATATATATAACTTACATTTGTATACGAACTCGGGGCTATTGCTCGCCATTGTTTTTCTTCTTGTTGGAGCAGTGGAGCGGGTGGACAGGATTGTGGGATATCTGGACCATCGAAGGATACGTCGATGCTGCCCTCAATACCTGCCTAGTCAGAGGCACCTCAGCAGTCAGCAGTTTTTTGCAAATATTGGATTGAGACATGACTTGATGCCTCCCTGCCTCCGCATGCTGCCTCAATAGGCAGCATTTTAGACACAGCCATAGACAGTTGGGTCTGGGCCGAGGGGTAGTGATGACCGCCTGTCTGTGAATCCCTGTTGGAAGCGACTAACATAAACGGCCTGTAGGTGGTTCACGTTAGAGACTAACATGTAGTTCCTCTAACGGCCTGTAGGTGGTTCACGTTAGAGACTAACATGTAGTTCCTCTAACGGCCTGTAGGTGGTTCACGGTAGAGACTAACATGTAGTTCCTCTAACGGCCTGTAGGTGGTTCACGGTAGAGACTAACATGTAGTTCCTCTAACGGCCTGTAGGTGGTTCACGTTAGAGACTAACATGTAGTTCCTCTAACGGCCTGTAGGTGGTTCACTTTGGAGACTAACATGTAGTTCCTCTAACGGCCTGTAGGTGGCTCACGTTAGAGACTAACATGTAGTTCCTCTAACGGCCTAACGGTGGTTCACGTTAGAGACTAACATGTAGTTCCTCTAACGGCCTGTAGGTGGTTCACGGTAGAGACCAACATGTAGTTCCTCTAACGGCCTGTAGGTGGTTCACGTTAGAGACTAACATGTAGTTCCTCTAACGGCCTGTAGGTGGTTCACGTTAGAGACTAACATGTAGTTCCTCTAACGGCCTGTAGGTGGTTCACGTTAGAGACTAACATGTAGTTCCTCTAACGGCCTAACGGTGGTTCACGTTAGAGACTAACATGTAGTTCCTCTAACGGCCTGTAGGTGGTTCACGTTAGAGACTAACATGTAGTTCCTCTAAGAGCCTAACGGTGGTTCACGTTAGAGACTAACATGTAGTTCCTCTAACGGCCTGTAGGTGGTTCACGTTAGAGACTAGCGTGTAGTTCCTCTAACGGCCTGTAGGTGGTTCACGTTAGAGACTAACATGTAGTTCCTCTAACGGCCTGTAGGTGGTTCACGTTAGAGACTAACATGTAGTTCCTCTAACGGCCTGTAGGTGGTTCACGTTAGAGACTAACATGTAGTTCCTCTAACGGCCTGTAGGTGGTTCACGGTAGAGACTAACATGTAGTTCCTCTAACGGCCTGTAGGTGGTTCACGTTAGAGACTAACATGTAGTTCCTCTAACGGCCTGTAGGTGGTTCACAGTAGAGACTAACATGTAGTTCCTCTAACGGCCTGTAGGTGGTTCACGTTAGAGACTAACATGTAGTTCCTCTAACGGCCTGTAGGTGGTTCACGGTAGAGACTAACATGTAGTTCCTCTAACGGCCTGTAGGTGGTTCACGTTAGAGACTAACATGTAGTTCCTCTAACGGCCTGTAGGTGGTTCACGTTAGAGACTAACGTGTAGTTCCTCTAACGGCCTGTAGGTGGTTCACGTTAGAGACTAACATGTAGTTCCTCTAAGAGCCTGTAGGTGGTTCACGTTAGAGACTAACATGTAGTTCCTCTAACGGCCTGTAGGTGGCTCACGTTAGAGACTAACATGTAGTTCCTCTAAGAGCCTAACGGTGGTTCACGTTAGAGACTAACATGTAGTTCCTCTAACGGCCTAACGGTGGTTCACGTTAGAGACTAACATGTAGTTCCTCTAACGGCCTGTAGGTGGTTCACGTTAGAGACTAACATGTAGTTCCTCTAACGGCCTGTAGGTGGTTCACGTTAGAGACTAACATGTAGTTCCTCTAACGGCCTGTAGGTGGTTCACGGTAGAGACTAACATGTAGTTCCTCTAACGGCCTGTAGGTGGTTCACGTTAGAGACTAACATGTAGTTCCTCTAACGGCCTGTAGGTGGTTCACGTTAGAGACTAACATGTAGTTCCTCTAACGGCCTGTAGGTGGTTCACGTTAGAGACTAACATGTAGTTCCTCTAACGGCCTGTAGGTGGTTCACGTTAGAGACTAACATGTAGTTCCTCTAACGGCCTGTAGGTGGTTCACGGTAGAGACTAACATGTAGTTCCTCTAACGGCCTGTAGGTGGTTCACGGTAGAGACTAACATGTAGTTCCTCTAACGGCCTGTAGGTGGTTCACGTTAGAGACTAACATGTAGTTCCTCTAACGGCCTGTAGGTGGTTCACGGTAGAGACTAACATGTAGTTCCTCTAACGGCCTGTAGGTGGTTCACAGTAGCGACTATCTTATCTACGGCTTCATAATGGTCGTGTGTAAATCAATGGGTGACTTCACAGATGTATTTTTTTTACAGATTCTATGGTCCAGGCACAAGGCCCAAGAAATGTGGCAGTGAAACCAGAGTTTAAACAGTCCCTGGTGCGTTTTACTCTATTTTCTTTTAAACCCGAAAAGAAAGGATGCCGGACGAGGCAGTAGCAGCAGGTCTACAAGTTGGCTGAAAACGGGTCCACCTAGAAATGACATTGGAACCGACGTAATTATAAAAAGACGTGATCTCTACAGCGGGGAGTCCCACCGAAGTTATTCTCTGTGTCAGCGTTCTGTGTGATATTGCAGTAGGACGCTTCCTCCGCCGGCTCCACCAGCCACATACAGCACTCGTTTATCATCTCCTGTCAGTTGTTTTAACGAGCCAACTTCCACTCCTTGATCTACGCACCATCTGGGAGTGGGAGCAGATATGAAGTGAAGTCACAAGGCGGCAAAAAGTTGCCCTCTCAAAATATATGAACCATATTGGAATGTATGATTTACATATAAAATATAATTCTCAGGATATGTTTTCTAGATTTGTATCGTTTGTGATAGTTTTGCATAGTATTTATATTATATAATATTCATATAATAGACTTCCAGATTCAATTCCCTTCAAAAGGGTCTCCCAAAATAGTACATTTTTTAAGATGCCTTTTTTTGCATGGTCAGAAATGTTCACAGCCGTCAAAAATACACACCGTAAACAGGCAAGCAACCAGTCACTAGGAAATCACTCATCTCTGTACTTTTCTTCCCCCCCCCCCCTCTCTCTCTCTCTCTCTCTCTCTCTCTGTTCCATCACTTAGCATTAGTCGTCTCTCTCTCCGACCCTGTTCATCTCAGCCCCATTTCTACTTCCCCTTCTCCACCTCCTCCCTAATTCCTCCATCCGCTTTGGGCGTCTTGAAAGGCACAAGATATATGCAATTCATAATTATTATTATTTATTACTACAAAACAAAATAGATGCACTGCATGCAAATTAAAATGCTGCCCATAATTCCATACTTCCCTTACAATATTGCACAGTACCCAAAAGATAACAAATGAAAGAAACAAAAGAGACAAAAAGACATGAAAGAGTCAAATAAAGTGAAAAATAATAATAACTGACTACCTATTAATCTAATATGGGAAAAAAAACAGTGACCTGTTGCACTTTGGACTGCGTGGGCCGAAGGGGGGGGGGGCACGTGATCATAACCCACCCGGGGGGGGGCCCTATGCAGCCGCATAGTCCGCATACAGCTAGAAACGGCTCTGGCTACTGTATATTTCTTCATTGAAGACCATCATTTGGAATTTTAAACGTTTTATTGTATCAAAATACAAAAATACTAAATGTTCTGTTAAATTAACATTATTATGTTGTGACTTTACCTAGCGGGACACATAACTATTAATTAATTATTAACTTCTGGTTGTGGTTATATCTGCTGTTATACCTGAAAGGCCACACATAAACTCGTATGCTTGATTAATGTGGGAAAGTTTCACAGTGAATATGTCATAATATTTGGACTGCCAACAAATATATTTGAATCTGAATCCGAGCAATTTACATCCGTCACTTCTACTGGAAGCAAAAGCTACATGGCCACATGTCTGTCTCCTGGATTGCAAAGAAACCTGCAGAAATGTTCCTATCCCAAAAACAGGAGTTAAGGTACGTTAATAAACAGATACCCGTTCAAATAGTACTGTGGAATGGAGGTTGTGACATATGGGACATTAAATTCACGTTGTTTTAGTAATTCATTAATTCATTAATAGTATTAATTCATTTTAAGAAACATGTCTGAGTTAATCTGTAATATATGACTAAGCATGTATCATTAAAGACTCAGTCTGTAATTAAGACTGACTCCTGATTAGTTACTGATGGAGTAACCATTCATCCATGGAGTCCTCCATGAGTCCTACATTAACTCAGGATGAACTCAGCATTAGTTAAGTATCAATTAATGCTGATGAGTGTCTACTTAATGTAAAGCGTTACCGAAAGTTATTTAAGCAAAGCTCTCGAACAACGGTTTCCTGGAGACACTGATTACACATCTGAGTTTGTGCCAAGAGATGACTGCAGTTAGTTTGGGGCCGCAACCACCAGTTATTCTGATTGAAACCTACCAAAAATGTCACTGGATCAACGTGATCCCTGCTGAAACGACCTATCCACTGAAGCAACAACAATGCCAGTCCAAAAGTCTCCACTGCACATTCTATCAAATAGATATTGTTAGGGTAAAAAGCTGTAATTTCTTTGGAGGCATACATGTTGTTGTATCTAGGTCCAACACTCAGCAGAGAATTAGGTGCCAGAATACAGAGCGAAAACTTCTGTCATACCCAGTGGTGTAGTCTACCACCACCCACTGAGAACGCTCCAGGATTTTGCATTTTTAAGTGGGATTATACCCACTTAAAAATGCGCAAGGCTACGTAACAATAAAGTTTTGTGACAGAACTTTCACTTCTGTGATTTTGTTTGGCAAATACGGTGTAGAGTATCCTATAACTGCAATAAAATACGTTTTGCAGGGGAAGGCATCTCCTCCATTCACACTTCCATTCATAAGATTCACGCTGCACACCTACCAACACAGTAGGTCATTTCCCCGGCTCGGCAGTAGCTCGGTAGCGTTTAAAATGTGCTAATGTGAATGTAGAAATTAGAATCATTATTCTGTAGTATTGTAATTAAAGGAAATGTGAAACGAAGGCAAACTACACTCTTTCAGTGTTTTCGTAAGCCTGTCCCTGAAGCTACTGCCGCTTGTGATGACACTGCAGACGCTACTACAGAAACTACAGAAAAGGAGCCTGATGCTAACGTTACACCTGGAAAGTGAAAGTCGCATACAAGTTAGCAGATATTACTGTAGCAGCAGGGGATTGTTGGTATGCGTATTGAATTATATTATTTAGGCTACTGCTATATCTAGTGTAACTGAAGGTAGCTAGTTGTGTGTGTGTGTGTGTGTGTGTGTGTGTGTGTGTGTGTGTGTGTGTGTGTGTGTGTGTGTGTGTGTGTGTGTGTGTCCAGTAGTCAACAGAATACAATGTTCGTTTTAGATGAGGCCTCCTGGCCAGCTTCGTGGACTGAGAGTCAGGCTAGGGAATTTAAAATCAGGCATCCTTGGTCAGAGTGGAGGGACAGAAAGTTAGGTAAATGTCAGCCAACATGCAAAGCTGACCATAAACAATGGAAATTCATCAAGTCAATTACTAAATGCAAATAGTTAATTCACGGTCATCTTGAAGGTGCAGTCATTTCAGACTGTTACACCATTAAATGACTGTATGGTAGATATCAATAGTTGGAGCTATAATAACAGCTAGTGAATGAGTGCAACATTTGTCTCCTTTCGTCTCCATTGGTTAGCCATGGTGCGAACAGTTCATTAAATACGTTGGATTTTGGCCTTGTTCAGCAGGTGCTGTTGAAATATGTTTTCAATCTCCCCAGCTGTAAATATGTCATTGGCTGTTAAATCTTGAGTTGTTTATAATAAATTGTTCTAATAAACACATTCTTTCAGATTGCTCTCCATTATGTGTGGATGCATGTGCTGTATCCGTTAGTGAGAGGGTGGTGCTGATGGTGGTGCTGCTCTGGGAGGGAATCATTACAGTATACCCACTACAATAAACTAGACTACACCACTGGTTCTACCTTCCCCTGAGGTCCTTCCAATGTGATATTTGTATTTTCTGGAAATAGAAGCAAGCTCCTTGTTCCTTTATACTTCAACTTCTCCCCGTGTCTTACTTTATTGTTGTCTTTTATCCCATTCCCCTGCTCTTAGAATTCACATGTGACGCTTTTTTTGCCAACAAAAGGCTACCCTCTGAGGAGGAGAGAGGATATACAGCAGAAAATAGACACAAAAAAGTAGAGAGAAAAGGAACAGAGAGGGTGAAAAAGGAGCACAGGGGTGTGTGTGTGTGTGTGTGTGTGTGTGTGTGTGTGTGTGTGTGTGTGTGTGTGTGTGTGTGTGTGTGTGTGTGTGTGTGTGTGTGTGTGTGTGTGTGTGTGTGTGTGTGGAAAGAGCTAAGTTTGACTGACAGACTGTTCACTTTCTGTGTGAAGGCTTTTTCGTCTCATTACGGTGAACTGAGGAGGAAGAGAGAGGGAGAGGGAAATGTAAAAAAACACAAAAACTTAGACAAAAATTTAGACAGAGCAGAAGATGCAGAAGGAAGCACTGCCATGTTTAAGAGATGTTGTGTTGGAGACACACTATTTTATCCTCTCAATCAATGGACGGAGGATTCATTTGGAGACCAGATGAGAAGAATGATCAAATAATAATGAGAGAGGAGACCACAACAAGCAAGTCATAGTGACTCAGCTTGTTGTGGATGAGAGAATGAGAATGTCTCTGAGAGTCAGACAACAGAAAAGCAGAGATATGCTCTTCTGTTTCTCAGTAAAAAAAAATAATGAACCAAAAAGTAAGCGACGGTCTCTGTGGTGACCGCGTACAAACGTTAACGTCTTGACCGAGAGTGAAAACAGCGAAGCGGCACCTCAACTACGTGTGACCACTGCACAGCCGCGTCGTCTTGATCGAAGCTTCACGGCGGCGGGGGGTCATCGTTTCTTGTTGTTTCAATATTTTATTCCTTGCCATGTGCAAGGGACATGTGCAAGGACAAACGTGTGGCATGCCTGGGTTTGGGACCAACAAAGAAGGAATCCCCCCCCCCCCCCCCTCCAAAAAACGTGATGCGCTGCACTGCACTATTGTAATGGAGACAGACGAAGCCGGTGCTTCTCAATAAAACGGGACTTTGGGACAGATGGAGAGATGAGAGAAAGCATCATTTCTATTGTTGTTCTTGTCAGAGCTCCAACTGAGAATCATCCAAAACCAGCGTTTTTAAAGTTACTGTGTTGCTGCCACATATTAACTGTCCTCTTTATGGCATGTGAGCTACATTTCTATTAGCAGGGAATATGAGCCTAACCGTATGGAGGCCTAAAAGTGCCAAAATTAATTAAATAAATACACCATTAAATAATTACTTAAATGTGTCATTAATTAATTAAAATTGGAATTAAATACTTAAATGTGTCATTAATTCATTAAAATACCGATTAATTTTATGTTAAAAAAAACCATATATAATCATTTCACTATTTAATTAATTTACATTTACATTTCATGATTTACATTTACATTTCATGATCCTGTGTTGCAGTGCTTCATGAATTGTCAAACTGTCAAACTCGCCCATCAAAGTCAGTGGGTGGGGCTAACGCTAATCTAGTCTGATCCATTGCTTTGGTCTGAAGTAGAGTGCCTGGTTAGAGAAAATGGAGGATCTTCATGAACTTTCTAGGGAGTTGGTGAGAGACGTTTTAGACTTAGCAGAGGATGTGGAAGCAGGACCAGACAGTTTTGTTTAATAGAGTATCTAAACCAACGTAGAGGGGAATAGCGCCACCCAGTGTATTGGAATGTGTTCACTAGCTCTGCATCAATCCATTATCTGGAGTTGATTTGCCTTGACTTGATGCGCAGGGTAACCAATCAGGCATTAGGATCCGCCTACCAACTTTGATGGGCGAGTTTGACAGTTTGACAATTCATGAAGCACTGCAACACAGGATCATGAAATGTAAATGTAAATCATGAAATGCAAATGTAAATTAATTAAATAGTGAAATGTTTATATATGTTGTTGTTTTTTTAAATAAAATGAATCGGTATTTTAATGAATTAATGACACATTTATGTATTTAATTCCAATATTAATTAATTAATGACACATTTAAGTAATTATTTAATGGTGTATTTATTTATTTAATTTTGGCACTTTTAGTCCTCAATATAACCAGGGCCATCAGTTAAAATTCAAACTATGGCCGTCATTTTTTTTTTGCTGCAGAAATTGTTCTGTTGTTGGGATCGCTGTTGGCGATAGTCACAGTGCATCAGAGTGAGGAGAGGGAGGAGCTGGGAACGCTTTTGTAGTAATTGCTGTGGTTATCTTTCATGTCTCCTTTAATTTGGGCTGCTAAATGCTGTTAAAAAGGGATTATAGGAGGATAATCACTCTTTTGTTTTTTTTCTTTCTTTCTTGTGTGTATAATATCTGAATGTGTGTGTGTGTGTGTGTGTGTGTGTGTGTGTGTGTCGTGTGTGGCCTTGCTATGTGTCTATTGCCTTTGTCTTTGCCTTGCTATCGTAGCGCTGTAGGCAGGCGATCAGTTAGTTATATTCTGTGACTTTATATCTATAATATTATAAATCCCCACATTTTTTATAAAACCTCATAAATCCCTTTATCTATTCCATTCATGTCTTTTCTCTATTCACTATCTCCACATCAGCTTATATGTCACCTGCCTGCATTCCTTCCTCTCCTCATTTCCTCTCCTCTCCTCTCCTCTCCTTACTAGTGGACACAGAGAAGACCCTCCAAGCATTATAGCATCGGTGTGTGTGTGTGTGTGTGTGTGTGTGCGTGTGTATGCATGCGAGAGAGAGAGTTAGTGTACGTGTGGTCAAATTGAACACAATATATGAAGTGCTTTTTTACAAAATAAAAAGTATGAGTTTTAATTCAAACTGCATCACTGTCTCTCTTAGTGGACGCTGTCACTGAGGTGTGTGGAATAGTGTTCATAATGCCCCTGGTGAACCGTTTCGTTCACTTTCCTCTGGGTGTGTATTGGTATCAGTTTGAATAGATTCAGGACATCAGGGCCCCTTAATATATCTGTGTGTGAGAGCGAGAGAGAGAGAGAGAGAGACAGAGACAGAGACAGAGAGAGAGAGAGAGAGAGACAGAGACAGAGAGAGACAGAGAGAGACAGAGAGAGAGACAGAGAGAGACAGAGAGAGAGAGAGAGACAGAGACAGAGAGAGAGAGACAGAGAGAGAGACAGAGAGAGAGAGAGACAGACAGAGAGAGAGAGACAGAGAGACAGAGAGAGAGAGAGAGAGACAGAGACAGAGAGAGACAGAGAGAGACAGAGAGAGAGACAGAGAGAGAGAGAGAGAGAGAGAGAGAGAGAGAGAGAGAGAGAGAGAGAGAGAGAGATAGATAGCCACCAATGCCGTGAAAGTATCCGCATTAATATTAAAAAACAGGCAGAGCTCAGCTTGGGGTGCTAAGTGATGGTGTCGTAATCGCGGGCCCCTCACTGAGGCTAAACGGCATTAAAGATTTAGCGGCTCTTTATTTATTTTATTTGTGGGCCCTGGAGCTTCGGCACACGCCCCAACGCTTCGCTTATTTCAATAGTAATGGAATTATTTGTAGTGCGGCATCACACATCCTATGCACACGGACACACACACACACACACACACACACACACTGGCATTTTGAGAAGTGAAAAAGTATCAGTTGAGAAATGTGCGGTAGCTATTAATTTCTATTTTCCAATCGAACACAAAACACACGGTACCACCAATCATTTTGAATTTGTCTGTAGTCTGTACTTACTTACTTACTGGCTCTGTGATTGGCTACCTCTATTCCAGTGGGAATCAACTTTCAACACTTGCGTCTCCACTATTCCCTCGCTGGACGGACATTGAAATACTAATGCTGTCTATCATATTCTCAACCTTAAAAACATAAAATGACAGACATACAGTATCTTGCACATGTCAGGTCAGCTAATAACTAACTAATAAGTAATGATTAGCCAATCAGTGCCAGGGGCGGGACTAACGCCGTTGTCAAGCTGTGCGCCGGAACCAAGCAATGACAACAACAACAATGGCGACCGCTACAGACAAGACAGACAATGCTTTCGAGGCTGTTTTAAATCGAGGTATGCTGAGGCATGTCTTCTTAATATCGCCAAACATCGTAGTTTGTTTTTGCTTCGCTCTGCTCCACTCTCAAAACCAGTATGTTGGCGTGGCTACACATCAGTGTCGACTTAAAATGACTTTTGGTCCCCAGTGATTGGTTAGGGAAAATCGAGCGATGGCAATGTCAGCCTGAGTTGACAATATGTCTGATATCAGGCGATAGGGCTAGATCAACTCGGGTGGGGTGGGGTGAAAGTACAACTTTAGTACATCTTTGTCTGTTGTCCAGCGTTGGCTGCAGCCGCCAGCAGGACGTGTCATTAGCCCCCTAACGATCCTCGGCTGTGATAGATACGGCTGCCCTGGATTCATTTAAATAGCGCGGTGACACCTGAGGGACAAGCAGCTCTAAGCCCCAGTGAACCGCTGGATCTTCAGTTTGCCTTCTTGCTCATCGGTCAATGACACGAATTTCCTGTGAATGTTAAATGTGTGCTCAGAAATGTTCACAACCACGTAGCCATCAGTTCTCGTCCACAGAGTAAATCACTTTGGGCGTCTCTTGGCTGTTTTCTATTGAACTTCAAAATTGCTCCCCCCCCCCCCCCCCCCCCCAACGAGTCTCACTTGACAGTGGTCTATTCATGGCGTGGTAGCCGTCCTATTATCTAATCACGGAGCTCAAACCTTGTGTGGAAGTGAATCTATTCAATTATTAATTGGATGGAATGATAAACACCCCATGTCCTGAGTTGCTTTGAATGAAAGTGTCGGCGGCAGTCTGCAATCTTTTCACCCTAAAGTAGTACTTAAAGGTTTTATTCCCTAATAGTCTCACGGACAGGAGGACGGCTGTCACGATCAGTTGCATCAAAGACACAGTGAGAAAATAAAATGGTGTGTTTTGCCAAACAAGGAAACAATGGAGCCTCCTGTGCTGTCTGACAGGGAGTGCTGGTGTGGTCTGGGACAGATTATCTGTATTGTAAGTTGGTGTGAATCTGAGACAACTGTGCTGAGAGGAATGAAGGAAAAAATCCTCTCTATAAAAGCCTATTATATTATATATATTTATCCTTGTGACAGAGTGGCGATTGGGACTTTAACCGCTCCGTCACCCAAGCAATGTACGTTCGGCATGAAAGCCGTCAGGACTCGTAAAGTATGGCACATTGGTGACTATAATTATGTTTGTAGTGTGTTTCAATAATGTGTCATCACAATCGGAGTAGATAAACACTAGGAAACAAAGATTGCGATGATTGTCGTTAGTTGAGTTTAAGACGACGCGGCATAATTCATTAATAAGGTCATCATTTACATCTTGTATCCTGTGCATTCCAGTGGTATTACTTTCTGTTTGAAAACCTGTAGAAGTATACTCACTGGTGAGCTCATCTTAAGGTGGTACGGACCCATTGGGTGGGAGGACTAGTCCATTTGTTCTGTTTTTTTACACATTTTGTATCGAGGTTTTTCAATGACCAGTGGATTAATTGTGTGTAATTATTGTTATTATACTGATGCCTGTACAGGATGGAATATGTTTTAAGTGTACGGTGGATGTGTAAGCTGTATATAACATTTAGTATGAATGGTATTTCCATGTGGGCGGGGTCAAGCCCTTATATATAGATATTTAGCACTAGGCTACCTGGATGGTGGTCTAATGTGCCTCTGTCGAAGCAGAGGGACATTGTTTGTCATACTAAGTGTTACATGTTATTTAGTTTATTGTATGGATGTTGCAACTTTACATAAATTATAAGTATAATGTATTTAAACTATACATTTAAATAAATTATATATAAGCTCATCGTTGGACTAAACTTGAGCTCTTATTGGCCTTTACGTTACGACAATCCTCCGTTGTTTAGAATTTGTTTTCAAATTGTTCTCACACACATGCTTGTACACACACACTCACACACACACAACCCCCCCCACACACACACACACACACACACACACACACACACACACTTCTGAAAGACAAAAAAGAAGAGCAAACAATTATGAAACGCTCCCTTTTAAATTTGCTTTGCCTGCCCTTAGCAATTTTTTTTCTGTTATGTTAATTATGCCCACATATTTTGTCAAATTAATGCAAAATGTGTGTGTCTCTTTTTCAGCTGGTTACCTCATAATCCCTGCGTTTCTGAACATTTTTGAAATTCACAGCAATCATTGGCTGCTCGCCGCAGGGACTCTCCTGCGTCAGCTGGTATGGGTCACTTAGCCTGAAAAATAGAAAACAGATTGCAGGGTATTGTCAAAGTATGCAGCAAAACTGCAGGCACAACCTTCCTCATGTGTACAAGGTTCATGTTGCTTCCGTCTGGCCACAGTGACAATCTGACAAGTGATTGGACAAAGTACATACCGTCATTTCTCAAATAGCGGCCGGTAGTCTAAAAAACGGGTCTCCGATAATGACCGGGGGCATGGTCGACGCGGACAAATAAAGGCTGGAGCGCTCTGAGCGTCAGTTCAGTAGCTACATTTGAAGTACCGGTACCATGGGACCTGTGCAAGTGTCAGTGACACTTTCCCACAACACCCATGCCACAATGCAGTGGAGCACCAACATAACACACAGAGGGAAATTTGATTTGGCATTTTAAACCTTGATTCATTCATTCTGATCCACTTTGCTTGCTTTGTCGTCCTAAAAATAGAAATAAAGGCCTCTCTCCAATGTAAGCCTGCTTCCAATAAAGGCCTGGGCCACTATTTGAGGAATTACAGTAGTCAACACCCTGCTGCCATTGGCCTCTTAAATAAATTGTGATGTTGTGCACAATTTGTATGTATTCATGTCTATTGTTTGTCTGATGGTTATGTGGTGACTGCTGGCTGTACAACAATGTTCCCCTCGGGGACAATAAAGATATCTTTGATACAGGCTAGTGCTACTGGAACAACGTTTGCTTATTCACTGAATAACTACACGACGGGTGTGACTCATCCAGAACAGGTTCGGGACACAGGTAATCAGTCCAGAGAGGTGCAAACGAATCAAACAGGGAGTAGGCAAAAAGGCCAAGTCGGGAGAACTAGCAGAGATTTAAAAAAAACAGAGATGCAAACACTGTTTTTGGTCACTTGGATAAAGACAATTTGGCACAGAGGGACTTGGAGACACAGACTAAATACACTACTAAATACACTATAACTCATCAGGTATAGGTGAAATTAATCAGTGGGGGAGGCAATTACACAGGCTGGAAACACAAGGGCAGGAAGTGAAGTATCTGAAACAAGAGGAAAGGTGAGTAACACAAAATAAAACAGGAAATGATAATCAAAAGAAACTGAAGACATAACTCTTTAACACTTACACACTGTAAGTGTTAAAGTACTAAACCATGAGTCAAGTATTAAACCGTGCACCACAGGCAGACAATCACTGCTGTAGCTTATTATTGTTCTTATTATATCCACTAAACCGGCTAATGTCTCAAACGTCTTGTCTTAGACTTCTGTTGTCATCCAATAAATCTTATATCCAATAAACCACCTAATGTTTTTGATCAAGAGAAAGCTTCTTCACAATTAATGATTCTTATTGTTCCTAATTTTGCCACAAAGCGATCCAGAGGACTACAGCATTACATGGGCACCAGGAGTTATTTTACTTTCTAGAGCTTGTTGTTGTGTTTTGCTGAATGGCTAATGACTAATGATAATGACACATATTCATACGATAATGATTATTGCATCATATGAATGTTAAATCTGCAATCTACGGTCTCACCCTGTAAGGGTGCTGATGAACTAAAACACCAAATGTATGTTATAAGCAACTTGACACATGTTGCTCTGGTGTCTCTAACTCTTCTCTATACACTTGAGTTTGAGTGTTAATAAATGTGAGTTTGTGAGGTATAGACATAAACACACACATATAGTGTGGGACCAAATGTAGGCCATCTGTGGTCAAGGAAGGGCAAGAGACAAGTGTTTTCAGTTTCACTGAAAGAAGATAGAAGTAGGCTATATACTATATATACTATATTGTCTAACAGTCTTAACATTAGCCCTGGTTTGGACCAGGGTATTCTGTTTCCCCACTCAACCGCCTGGAGAATAATTAAGGCCTATAGGGTGAAAGTCTATAGCCATGTGACAACCCACTCACAATATATTTATATTTTAGATAACTCCCATCGTTACCGACCATATACATTATACCAAGCAAAGATATCCCTTTGGACTGTGGTGTCCAGATCGGACACGCTTCACTGCGTGGTAGACAGGAACTGCTCTGCCCTCAACCGCAAAGCGCTGCAGAAGGTCATGTGGACAGCCCAGTTATTGCTGTGTTGTATTGTGTGTTGCTGTCAAGGAGCCGAATGCCAAGCATTGTACTCACTTATACCTTTATAATGGGATGTAACAATAAAGGATTCTTGAAAATGTTCCTCAAAGGCCAGGCATTGGCCTCACTGAGTCTGGTCTGTACGGCATTCCCTCACAGTCAGGTGTTCAATATAATATATCTAATATAATGACTCTTTTCTATTTAGCAGTAAAATAGCATTGAAACGTACTTCGAAGTGCGGTTTCTTGTTGTTTCAATGATTGGTATACCAACAGGATGGATTGATGATGAGGAATGGTGATTTCAGTTTGTGATCAATACTCATTACTGCTGTGCTTATCCTGGTGAGTGGTGCGCTGGCGCTGGCGACGACCATGTCCCTCATTATGTATGTGTAAATACTTCAGCTGCTCTGGAGCTGAAGATCCAGTGGCCGAGTGAGACGTCGGTTGAATTATTCTTCCCTGGAACAAAACGCCTCTGGGTCAACGGTGTGGGACTGAGATAGTAGAGTTTAGGAACGCTACAAAAGTCACAATGGAGGCAGCTTACACACACACCAAGGGGGGCTGTGTGTGAGAGAGAGAGGAAGAGAGAGAGAGAGAGAGAGAGAGAGAGACAGAGAGAGTGTGTGTGTGTGAGAGAGATAAGGGATCCATGGTCTGGCCAGATAGAGAGTGGGGAAGGAAAGGGAAATGAGAATAGTGTTTTCTTCATTAGGCTGCATTGCACTATCTGTAAAGCATAAATAATGATTTCATTGCATTGCTGCCCCCATTATCTCACTGCAGGGGTGTGCCTGTGTCCTGCCATGTGCCTGGGAAGGAATACAACAAATTACCCAGAAACCCTCATTCCAACACAGCCCTGCATCTACATACAGAGAGAGAGAGAGAGAGAGAGAGAGAGAGAGAGAGAGAGAGAGAGAGAGAGAGAGAGAGAGCCATATGCACATCAGTAGCCATAGAAAAATACCTATTCCATTTAACACTAACTAGTTCCTACGTTAAGTAAGTGACTACAACTAGGTGGTCAGGAATCAGATGCCTGAATCAGAATCAGATGAAAGGTTGTGAACATCCCTGCATTATATACATGAAAACACAAAAGGGCAAAAATACGGGAAAATATTTAAATGGTAGGACAGCGGGAGAGAAGGGTAAAATCCTGTGGAAAACGGGGGGGGGGGGGGGGGGGGGGGGTTGACAGGTATGCACAATATGCACATGAATCAAGCTAGAAAGCAGGTGGCTTCCACTCACCCACCAAGGCAGTCGACCCAGATGATGACAACCCACTTACCCTGAGCTGCTCCAGCGTGGCTCCTCCACTTCACATGAGGAGGACACCTCACCCCCTAAAGATGGTAAAGCTGTTGATCTCTGAGCCTCCGATTACCATCCTCGAACTTTAAAAACTAAGCATGTGCTTAAATTAATCAAGCGTAAGTGAATGCCGCTTTAGGGGTCTGAGAATGACAGTAGTTTGGCTACCGGCCCTCGATGTTTCCTTGGGCATCTGGTCCATGCTCTCGAGCCAAAGACATACAAAATAACACATGGCTGGTGTATACCTTCATTGCTGGCTTCGCGAGAAGGCGATATGTAAGTCTTTAAACATAGTCATTTCAAATTCAAGTTTCAAGTGGTCAACCTTTGTGTGGTTTAGCAAAGCATGACAAAAAAATGTGATGTAACGCTGAACATTCATGAGACATGTTAGAAATGTCAGTAGTAAGCGATGGCTTCTGTAGTGTGTTAGCAGGCTGCTGCTCTTGTACTGGGGGGTAGTTACTGTGTCTCTCTCTCTCTCTCTCTCTCTCTCTCTCTCTCTCTCTCTCTCTCTCCTCGTCTTTGACAATAATGTCAACAACATGTTGTGAGCTGTGTTGTAATGTAATGTGTCAAGTCTTCTGGGGCTGCTCTCTATAGGTTGTTTACTCCACCAATCAGATCTTAATAGCTTATTTAAATGGCCTGTTGCACTACACACTACACACTACACACACATTGACCCTGGGCATTTATCTCCCTGGGCTTCAAAGCGGACAGCACCTCCAGTGATGTATCACGCCTGTACCTTTAAAGCCGTCTTCTGCACGTACAATCACTCACACATTCACTGTGAATACACTAAAACAAATTGTGGAGTGTGTGTGATTGATAGCTGGTTTAGCAGCTGTCAACCACGGCTGTGATTATCTTCGGCACTCGGCCAAAGATATGGCTGTAATTATCTTTGGCACTCGGCCTGCATCCTCGTACCTGCGACCGAGTCATAGCCGTGTTAATATTCAGTATAACAGCGCTCCCTCTCGTGTGATATTGCTTAAGTGTACTCATAGCTCAATGATGTAAATATGTTCTCTAGTGATGAATTGTAAGTACCATAGAAACAAGCGGTATTTAAATCAGGTAAGGTTATAAGATGTCACTTTGTTTGAGAAAGAAAAAAATATACCAACCATTATTGTTGAATGAGCTCAAATGTCACATTTTCACAGTGAGGAGACAACAACTATAATTGTCCTGCCACACATGATCACGCATGCAGTATTACAAACTAATTGTCCTCTAATTCCAATTTACTTGTCACATTTCACATTGAAACCATCCAATAGATGTTACTTGTGTTCAACGATTGTAATGACACACTGCGCAGGGTACCTGCAGCGCAAAGCGTGAACCAGTGAGCCAGCCATCGGATGCTAAAAACAATAGACCCTTTTCGTTGGACAAACACAGATGTTGCACATAACACTAATTATGAGTCTGCTCTTTTTATGCACCAGGGCATGGATAGTTCACTAAACTAGTGACGAAAACACTTTGCTGACCATTGCTGGTGCTTTCACACACATCAATGCAACAGCTGTCTGCCTTCCCAATGTTAATGTTGGGGGCTAGGCAGGGGTCTGAGACCGCTTATCTTTAGCCCAACACAAGCAATGTAAATGCAAACTAGGTAGACGGTAAATATGCTGTAGCAGCTTATTGAAATTCAAGACTATAGTATATATATATATATATATATATATATATATATATATATATATATATATATATATACAGTATGTGTGTATACTTGGTTGGGCAAATATCTTATGAAAAAATTGGAATAATATTTTTTGGCTTTTATTTCCATGCAGGGCAATTATACGAATAATAAGAATAAAGTAATTTGAGTATTATTGTATGAGAGGTACCATTCTCTCCCAGAGTAAAAAAAAACAAGAAGACACCGTTAAATATTTATCTTGCCTGCCTCCTTCTTGCCCAATCCTCTGTGTGATTGGTACGTTATTAGAGGTGATCTGTAACCTCATTGGTCAGTGACCTCAGCTCCCCAAGGAGAGCTGCAGCCCAATTGACTGCAGAGGTGAAAGGTGTGTTTGCGTGTGTGCGTGCGTGTGTGCGTGCGTGTGTGTAGGACACACAGTCCAGACACAGACTAGATCCATGTTTTCTTTCCAGTCCTTGACTTAGTCCATTCACAGTAAAGTTATGTTCAGCGGTTTCTTCCGTGTCCTCAGGGCTTCCCCTGCTCTTTCATCACCTTTCCGAGCATCCCTCCTTTCCCACAGCAGAGCGGTACCACCTGGGTGATGCTGGCACGCTGCTGTTGTTGTTGTTTTTATTCTTCCTCCCCACCCCAATTCTTTCTGCTTCTGTTGCTTTCTTTATCTGTCCCCTTAGGTAAAAATACAGTGTTTTTAATTAGTAATTTATATACAGTTTATTCTCTCCAAAACACAAACACCAGCTCCACAAGGGGGCTGTTATATAAGCATTGTCTAAATAATTGTTAAACATCATTTGCCCTGTCTTGGACAAAGACACATGCATACATTCATATGTAAATATCAATGTATGTCATTCAACCATTGTTATAGGGGGGCCTGTCATCATGTGTGTGTGCCTACAGGCTCGTACATCTGGCTAACTCCTATGTTGTGTTGGTTCAATAGGGAAGGCCATTTTATCCTATGCGCCATAGGTACAAATACATATACGTATACTACACATAGACACATATACAAAACATACATACATACATACATACATACATGCAGACATGCAGACATATAGACATATAGACATAAATTGCTGCAATGCATCAACGTCACTGCCATATTGGAGAAGGCCAAGACTGTCCCGGTAAACAAATAAAACAGGGAGTAAAGGGGGGAGCTTTTTGCTTTTTCTGGATAAAAAGCACTAGAACGTTTATATTTCTCAACCCATTTCAATGAGTCGTTCATACATTCAAGGGTTTATGCTCAACGTGTACAAAGAAAGTTTTGTCTCCAGTTACTCAGAACTCAATAGTTAGGCTATAATCACTGCAGCCTCCATCTGCTCAGGCTGCTTCTCTTGCACTGGGGGGTCGTTACTGTGTCTTGTTTTCATTCTTTTGACTCTCTCTCTCTCTCTCTCTCTCTCTCTCTCTCTCTCTCAGGCCAAGTCCACACATACCAAAACGATCTTTTTTTCCCCCCGTTTTCCCTGGCATCGTATCAAGAACATTTGCGTCCAAACGGATCCATCTCAATACGACTCAACGCGCTACTTCACATTCCAGGCGTATAGGTGGCGCTGTTTCAGTTTTAGAAATTCACCGAAAACGGAGAGGAAGAGGCGGAGCATGCGCATGAAGGAGCTATGGATGTAGCCGTGTTCTAGGGCGAGAACACGATAACTTACCTAATTAGTATGCAAGAATTCGCTCCCTGATTGGTTCGATCCTTGAAGCATGCTATTTCCGTTTCCTACAGTCATAGCGTAGCCGGGACATTTCCTAACCCTAACCCTAACCCATAACCCTAACCATAACCATAACCATAACCATAACCCTAACCATAACCATAACCCTAACCCTAACCATAACCCTAACCATAACCCTAACCCATAACCCTAACCCTAACCCTAACCCATAACCCTAACCATAACCATAACCCTAACCATAACCATAACCATAACCATAACCTAACCCTAACCCTAACCATAACCATAACCCTAATCATTAAAACGCAACCTGAATCATTAAAACGTTAACAAACATTAAAAAAAAGCCATCACAAACAATTTCCCGCTCTCAAGAAGGCATTGAGACCGGCGACGAAACACGCAGGCGCATCATGAGAACCAATGAAGAAGCCCGATTCTTAACATGTTCTGGGTACCGTGTTCTCGGTATCTGAAATACCTCGCATGAAGCTTGAGCGCTGTATACAAATATACATTGCGGTGGATGTAAAATGTGGCGTATGTGGTTGTCCATCAGCCTTTTTTGCTCAGCGTGTGGCACAGGAGCATAATGTTTTGCGATAGTAACCCTAATAGGCACAATATCTTCTCCAGCAGGAACACGAGGAACACATGTAGTCTGCCATTGTTGTTGTTATGAGACGTCGTCACGGGTTACAAGAGGTTACGCTCGAGGGGTGTGGCGATGACATCATCGAAACGCAAGTATGTGTATTGGCCGTCCAAACGAACACTCGAGGGCTTCGTTTGTGAATTTTTTCACCCAGGACCAGAAGGTTTCAGAAAAGTTTGTTTGCAAGCAATGCGTTTACAGGATTCGTTTGGACGATCGGCCAAAACGATGCAAAACATCTGCGTTTAAACCAAAAAGCGTCTCCGTGTGGATGGCACCTCAATCTCTCCCTGTCTGGCGGTCTGTGTTAAACACACACACACACATTCACACACACACACACACACACACACACACGTTTATGTCTTTGACAATATTGTCAATTTCTAAGTCGTCCAAGCTTGGTGTCTGATCGGTGATTTTATTTTGTACAATCTCCTAACAAAGCAGGCCAAATGGTCGTCATGACCAGCAGAATGCAGATAAAAACAGCAGACTAGATAATATTGCACCCAAAAGTGCTAGTTCCAATCTGTTCTAACAGAGCAATCAAAAGTAATGTACACTGCACCAGTGGGGGAAGGCCATGTTTTGGTAAGGCTACTAATTAAGAGTCCTCTCTGAGTTTGCCCAAAAATTAACAACATTACTTAATGTTGTAGTGACCATAAAGAACCAGGCCCATGAATTGTCAGACACAACACTCTCCTTTTAATCAACATTTCATTCAATCAACAATATATTGATTAAAATGATGTACCAAAAGGATGTTTACAACATTTGGATCAAATAGCATATTGCTAGTCGTAGTTCATTGCTGTTAACAACCGAAATAGGAAATCAAACAAATGATCATACAACAAAGGGGATTTGACGGCGTACAGCAAAAACTGCGAGAGAAAGGGATTGTCAAGCATCAGATTGTATTCCCAGCCAGCCTCTCGTGACCCACGGAGAGGGCACCTATACTTTTGATTCGCCAGCAGGAGTAAACTGATCCAATCTGGGGTAATGTTCGATTTACCAGGTAAATCTGATGCAGGCTCCCGGATAAAATCGGACTTGGGAAAATTCAGGGTCTTCTCACAGGGGATGTTCTGATGATGTTTGAGGAACTATCAGTTCGACACAAGACACAACTTACTTACAATTACTTACAATTAAGAAGTTTTATTTTCCTCTAAACAGCACTTAATGTTGAAACCGGAACTTTTCCTATTGGAGAAGTTAATGTATACGAATTGTAATGGCAGGGGTTTCATTTCATTGATGTACAGCTGGCTTGCATCGGGTTCCACTGTAACCTCAGAATTAACACTTGAGGCTTGGAAGGGGGATCTGAATGTAGAAATATCAACTAAAGAATGGTGTGAGGCCTGTCCAGAAGCCCAGCTACAAACGGCCAGTACTAGCCTGAAACTTCTTCAGTACAACTGGTTGATGCGCACCTACTTGACACCCTGTCAAGATACATAGATTCAATGATAATATTCCAGACCTTTGTTATAAGTGTAATATTCTACAAGGAACACTTATACAGTTGGGTACTACTGTTGATGTAGTGTACTGTTGTATGCATTTAATTGAGAAAATAATAAATATACTGTTTTTAAAAAAAAGAAAAATGTATGTGTGAGCATGTACAGGTGTGTGTGTGTGAGACAATGGGTGCTGGCATGGTGTATGAGGTCATGTGCATACGTGCACGTTTATCATTCATCATTCACAGTTTGATAAAACACCAAGTCACACACACACATTTCATTGCACATCTCTGTTCTCCCCTCTCTCTCTGTCCTGCTCTTATCTGTTGGGTTTTATGTATTTGTACTTTGCGTGCGTACCACCTTCCCCAAGCTAAGTAGTGACTGATAGGGAATCCACACAGATCCTCTCCATTTGGTTTATGTACTAGTCTTCCCTCTGGTTTATCAGCAACACGAGACCTTGCTCATTTTAATCTCTCCTGCCAGTGGTGTCAAGGTGAGCACAGTAGGGGTAAATACTTCAGATAGCGTTAACCAAAAAATGTTTTATGTTCAAGTCAGATATTGGAATGTAGAAAATAATGTGATGCATGAAGATAAACAGACATTTTCAATTACAGTTTGAACAATTTGAGGCAGGAAACACACAAGATTATATTTGTGTATTTCCAAATATTTCCGCATCCCCATTGAAACAAGGCAGAGGCAACAATGTATTTTATTTACAATGGCAGATAATTTGCCTTAGCAGCAGCAAGCCAGTGCCATGCAATACCTATGAGAGGGAGTAAAGTCTGTAAATAGTCCTTTCAAACAGAACTTGTAACCCGCAGAATTAATTAAATTAGCTTGACCAGGAGACCCCATCCCTTTTATGATAGCCACACCTTTGTCACAATCCATGCCAGTGATTGTTCCACTCTCCTTCCATCTGCTTACTCTCCCTGCCAGCCACTCCCACCTCATCAGCCAACTCTGTTCACCTGTGCACTCAGGTGCTCCTCATCCTCCTGCCTCTGACTAACCTGCCCCGTCGTTCTCCCGGTAAACTGTTCAGCTTTCTGTCTCCGACCACGATCTCCGTCTTAACCCTTCCTGGTGTTTGCCTGCCACTGGTGTGGCGTCCTGCTGCTACACTGCTGGATTGCATCAACTTGCTGGATTTATACGAGAGGTCAGACATCTCAAGAGACTCTGTGGTTAAGCCTGTTTTTGGACTACATACTTATTGCCTGTTTGCTGTAAAGACCATTCAAGAAGAGATTAAAGACTCTTTACTAAACGATCCTGTGGTTTGGGTTAATGCAATTGGGTCCTCACACACCCGTTGCAACCCTATGACTTACGAATGAAGAGGAGGAAGTAAAAGGCTGTGTTCAAACTAACATACTATTCATACTAAGTATGTCAAATTGAGTATGTAGTATGTTCACACTGCATAGTATGTAGATTTTGTGTATGCGATGTTTGTAAGGTGAGAAGAAAAACTAAAAAGCTAGCAGCATGATTGTGCTAAAGTCTAGTTAGGGCATTTTTAAATTATATAAACATTAAGTTGGAAAACAAGTAAAGGGTTTCTCTTCGGCTTGATATTGTTGCTTAGGGAAGCACTGCAAATCTCTCTGATTGCTGTGCTGGACAAAGGCTGGACTAGGAACTAAGGCCCCTAAAAGATACCCCTATCCAAGGTAGAACAAAGCACAATCATGTTTTCATATGTTTTTTTAGTTCATGAAATAGATGGTTTCCCACACACACCCCAATACACCGCTGCCCACTATCTGTAAAATATTTGGTATCTGTAAAATATGGACTACTGTGTCCTGCTTCTTGCTTCGGAGACAGATAAGGATTGAGAACCACTGCAATCAGACCTCATTTATAACAGCTGAGCGGCTCCGGTGCACCAGGTTCCCCTAACTAGCTGACTAGCATTTTGTCAAAATCATTCGGCATGACCGCGCCACAAATGCAATAGCAACAACTTGCAAACAACAGCAAGTTAGCACTTTGGTCTTCACCTCGCTTCAAAGTTGGAATCACTTTGACCCGGTGCGCTGCATGACGTAACTCACCAACCAATAGATTTGCAGTACAGTCCAAAAAGCCAGAATGTTCTGCGCTGTAGCTGATGTGGGTGTTTTAAACTTGCTGTACTCAACAACACAGCGAGTGACTGCACCTTTAGAAAGTGCAGTGAAGTCTTCACTATATCAGTCAAACATTAATGTTGGGAAGCACCAGTCAGCAGAAGCAAAAAAATACAAAATAATAATGTTAATGGTCGGTCAGAGAAATTCAACCCTTAATGAAATAGAAAACTTTTTATTTTTTAAACTATTTATGTATGTTTGCATTTTTCTTTAGCCATCACAGAAATGTGACCAGAGAAACTCAACATGAGTCATATCCATTGCCAGTTGAATATATAACCCTGGATGGTGCGAAACAAAGAGCGTCCAAAAGAGGACATTGAGTGGTGCTCTGGAAATGAACAACGGCTTCACAAAGAGGTGTGCATGCTCCCACTCATTTATTTTCTATTCTTTTTGGTATCTTTTGATCTGAATCTGGCAGACCGTAACCAAACATGTACTCAGGAATAAAAATGTTAAAATTAGGCTGTTAGTTATGAAAGCATCTTGGTACAGCACTTCAACCCTTTTAACCAGGGAAATCAGAAAGTGTGTGTGTGTGTGTCCGCCCGCTGGTTGCCACCCATTACCCCCTCTCACCCATCTACTGCTTCTGATTTCTCCATCTCGCACATCCATCCCAGGTTGTCCTCCAGTCAATAGCTGATAGCACTACACTGTATGTTTCGTCTCTTCCCTTCCCTGTTCCCCTCTCATAAACATCAGCCTCTCTCTGCGCTCCCCACTTCCGCCTCTCATCTCTCATTTCCTCTCGCGGCGCTCGAGTCGCATCAGAGACGTCCTGCTATCTGATGAATTGTCCCGGCGCCACCATGGAGGCATAGCTCAGTGACGAGGGGAGAGGGGAGAGGAAGCACGGCCAAAACAACCCCCCCCCCCCCCCCCCCATTGACGTCACGTCAGACGTCTAAGGGGGTTTGTTTTGGCGGGGTTTGTTTTGGCCGACGGCAACGCTTGCTCATTTGCATTTTGTTTTGATAATTTGCTTATTCATCTTCTTGATTTCGTATGACATGGTGTTTTTGTGTGCTGCTGACCGATACTAATTGTTACATCCTGATCTGCGGTTTGGGGTTAGGTTTTCTTGTTTCTAGTGCTTGGTTATTTTTTCCTGTTGTGTTTTTCGGAAATGCTTGTCGCGTCTCAGATGTCCTCACTTCCTGCCCTGATGTGTCTTCTGCCTGTGTGAGCACCTGCCCCGGCGTGATTAGTATTACCTGTGTCCAATCACCCTCCTTTTGTATTTCATCTTCGTTCTCCCTCTCCCTGTGCCAGTTTGTCTGTGTACCTCCGAGTCGAGCGGTTCAGCCGTTTCTCCAGGTGTATTCCTGATGGTAAAAGACCTTAGTTCTCGTGTTCATCGACTCTTCTCTAGCCTAGCATTTTGGATTCCTCTGCCTAATGACTGAACTGAGTTTGTGTACCGAACCCTGTCTGAATGAAGACTTTTTGATTATATTTTCTGTCTTGTGTGTTGAGTCGTGCATTTAATTCCACTGTCTGTCGGTACCACTGTTACACTAATGTGCATGTTGTTGAGTGTGTTCAAGTATAAGTTTTATTTATAAAACGCCTTAAAAAACAAACCAGGTTTCAAAGTGATGTACAGATAATACGGAATAAAGTGCATACCTTATATACTTGCCGTGTAGGCAAGTGAATAAAAATCAGTTTCTAGTCTTTTTTTTAAAAACACCAACTGTCGATTGGAGGAAATAATTGGCAGCATGTATAATGAAGAAAGATTGGGTCTCAGGATTGAGCCTTGGGGGACTCCTGGCGTGACCGGGCGATGAGCTCCCTAGGGACACTGAGAAACTCCTCACATCGCTGATGTAGGAGCAGAACCAGACCAGGGCTGAACCAGAGATGCCCATCCAGTCTCTCAGACAGCCAATCAATCGCACTTAAATCTAGCAGAATTCAAATGGAGCAGTTTCAGGGTTTTTTTTTCCAGTGTTATTTACAGTAACTGAAAAAAAAAAACATTTGATTTAAAAAAAAGTGTGCGTCTTTCTCTCAACTGTGTTAGCTATTCAACATGGCCAACATTTCAAAATCTTCCTTCAAGCCTCTGTTTATTCTGACTCCTCACCTTTCTCTCCTTCCTCGCTGTCTGGGACGTTCCTCCCACACTTTCACAGTGCTTACCCTCTGTTTCCTCACCTCTCTCGCGCTCTCCCTCTGTCTGTGTGTCACTCCTCCCTCCCCTCCATCACCTGAACAGAGGAAGTTGTTTGAGCCGTCAGTCGAGCGTGAGACACCGCGGTGCTCGGCGTCAACGCGCTGCTTTGATCCCTCGCCACCGACCGGCTGTGTCCCGCAGCCTCGCCCATCACATCACCCATGACGACGGTGTGGCAGAAGACAGGCCTAATGCAGGGGAAGAAATACGCCTCATTAAGCCTGTCATACATCAGGAACTTATCTCATTTCATACATTGTATATTTATGCTTTTTGTGGAGGGTTTTTGTGGAGAAAGAATGTTAACACAAATGAAAGGAAGAAATCAAATGTTAAGTACTATCAGCGAGTACTAAACTATTTAAAATAAAAACAAAACGATGGTTTGAAGAAAGTACATTGTCCCGCTTATTACACAGCTACTTACACAAATACAAATTGATTTAAAAAAATCATTAAATCATTAAAAATGATTTTATTGCTTCCGCTAAAACAAATTGGCCGTTATAGTCTACGGTTGGAAATAGTGTCCATAGCAACGTCTGTTATTCATAGCAGCGGTCTGCTATTCAGAAATAACAGACCATAGTATGCCATAATTGACCAATCAGAATCGACTAGTCAACAAAGCTGTGCAATAATAATAATGATTAATATATCGTGAACCATGTCTTTCACATGTTAATGTATTTGTTTCTCATAACCTCACCGCATTCACATCCTGTTAGAATATATTATAGTGTCGCTCCTTTTAATTTAACAGGAAAGTGAGCAGATATGCTTCCCTTCATGGCACCCAAAATAAGCATAAGCACAATGGACTACTTTGCTGTTGCTCCACTTTTATCAATGACTCATTAATTCTTGTGTTATCAAAAGACTTCAACATAATGTGCACCTTATTATTCCCCCAAAACTATGATGTGACATGTTGTCTGACATTTCCCTTCCTCCTTATCTTCCGTATTGTTCATACTCCTATTCATCAGTCTAATTATTAATTAAGTTCACACCGCGTCTTGCGCAAAACACACAAGGCTGCATCACTTCTACACACGTCTCTCGTGTCCAGTTTCACCGTCTTCTCTCCTTCCACTTCTCTCTGCCTCTTTGTTCTCTGTTCATCCTGACCTCTCAACCCTGAAGCTGTCCTCTCACCTGTCCCTGCACTCTCTCACTCTTTCACTTTGTCTCTTTCTAAACCCTATGTCCCTGTCACTGACAAGCACGCACGTAAGCACTGCACACACACACACACACACACACACACACACACACACACACAAAGAAAGGCTGGAAGAAAATATTTGAGCGTACATCTCTCTCTCTCTCTCTCTCTCTCTCTCTCTCTCTCTTGAGGTGAAGATACGCGCACACTCACACACACACACACACACAATTCTTAGGGCAGTAAGAGTGAAGTAAGGACTTTAATGAGGTGTGTGTGTGTGGTGTGTGTGTCTGTGCGCACGCATCTACCTAAAGGGTTGTGGCCTGGCTAGCCCCCAGTATAGTGTTCCAGTCAGCAGCACTCGGTTAATATTTAAAACACTGAACCCCCCCCTCCCCACCCACACACACCACACACACACACACACACACATTGATATGCTAGCCCTCTCTTATCTAGAGAGACAGAGCCACTGGGTTATAATATTGCTCCTTTAGTTATCTCGTCTACTTGCTCCCCCCCCCCCCCCCCCTATCAGTTTTGTATTTTCACCCTTGCAGCTGCATGAGCTCCATACTGAGCCTTGTGGCATCCTAGCGCTGGTTCACAGTGGATTTCCATACTGTCCCCCGGCTTAGTTTTAGTCGGTCCCTTTAGGCAGTAACCTCTACGGTTTTAGCAAAAACCCCTTGACACTGGAAGTGGTTTGAGAAGCTGCCACAATGTCGTTTCTAGGCCGGAAATTGGAGGAAAACGTTCAAAAACAATAATCAAAAATGTGTCTTTTCTATGTACATTCTTCAGCTGTGTGTGTGTGCGTGTCTGTGTTTGAGTGCGTGCTCATGCGCACGCTGACAATCTCAAGCCGCTCAACTACGCAGCGCCTAACCATGAGAATTTACATAACCCATTTAACTTTTCATTAATGCTCTTGCAGGATTTTGTAATTGGATTTATTTTTTTTCCCCACCTTAACATTTTCTCAGCGCTCACATCTGTGTGTGGATTCTATTAAATTACCTTCAGTCGTCAAGTGTGCGTATTGTGTGGTAATCCATGACTTTTGTAATAGCAATTAAAACCCGCAAACTTCCATCTTTAAATACGTTTGCTTAAGGAAGATGGTGGAATATTACATATGATTAGCTGGGAGTTGGAAATTAATTTCCACACCTCTACCGTTATAATGACAGTCACTATGTTAACGCTTACACACACACACACACACAAACACATTCATGCACACAGACATTCACTTACACTTGCGCAGGTGTACACCTTGTGCACCCTCATCTGTGATTCCAGTCCAGGCGTCTCCACTCCCTCCGCTGTCACTTCTCCATCTCTTCAACTTGTTGTCTTCCTCCTGCTCCCTCCCCCTCCCCTCTTCCTTCTCCTCCCCTCTTCCTCACCCTCTCCTCCTCCCCTCTTCCTCCTCCTCCCCCTCCTCCTCCCCCTCCTCCCCTCTGCCAACTCCTCCCATCTTCCTCCCCATCCCCTCTCTCTCCTCCTCCGCTCTTCCTCCCCCTCCCCTCTCTCTCCTCCTCCCCTCTTCCTCCTCCTCCCCTCCTCCCCCTCCTCCCCTCTGCCAACTCCTCCCCCTCTTCCTCCCCCTCCCCTCTCTCTCCTCCTCCCCTCTTCCTCCTCCTCCCCTCTTCCTCCTCCTCCCCTCCTCCCCCTCCTCCCCTCTGCCAACTCCTCCCATCTTCCTCCCCCCTCCCCTTTCTCTCCTCCTCCCCTCTTCCTCCTCCTCCCCTCCTCCCCCTCCTCCCCTCTGCCAACTCCTCCCCTCTTCCCCCCCCTCCCCTCTCTCCCCTCTCTCTCCTCCTCCCCTCTTCCTCCTCCTCCCCTCTTCCTCCCCCTCCCCTCTCTCTCCTCCTCCCCTCTGCCAACTCCTCCCCTCCTCCCCCTCCTCCCCCTACTCCCCCTCCTCCCCTCTGCCAACTCCTCCCCTCCTCCCGTCTGCCAACTCCTCCCCTCTTGCCCTGGCCTCTCAGTGCGTGTCCGGACTGACAGAGCGAATGTGTGTTTCTTGTTGTTTGTCATGAAAATAGGATTTCTGCAGATAGATGGCAGGTTTAGAGGAATAATGCAATCTACAGTAGAACAGCACATTGAGGACGAATCATTACGGCTACAAGCTTTCTCTCACCCTGATGGATAAGTGTTGTGCGTGTGCGTGCGTGCGTGTGTGTGTGTGTGGCCATTTAGCCTATATGTGTGTGTGTCCATCAAAGTGATGAAAGTGGGGCATGGGTCAATAGTCTGCCTGTCTGCCTGTCTGCATTTCTGTCTGCTTGTCTATCTATCTAGACAGAGGCAGAGACAGATGTGTTACAATAGAGGACATTGTTTGAATGCACACGCACACACACACACACACACACACACACACACACACACATACAGCGAGTGGATGGTTCCAATCTGATATTTAATATTAATAATCATGTGTAGGAGCAAATACATTTATCAGCGTGTTTCAGACGAGGGGAAAAGGCAGCTTAATTACAGCTCTCTGCTTATCTGCTCTCTCCCATCATTAGTTTAAAGTGACTGATGGAGGAAGCCTGAGGAAACCCAGCTCCACTGTCTCCTGTACCAATTCATCTCCATCTACACAAGCTAACCGCTCATTATGTGTTATGACCGGGAGGAAGTTTGGGAGGAGTTTGAAATGAGGGATCCCCATGTCTTCATCAAGTACACTGCATGTAATATTACTGCTATTTCCTCCCATTCTCTCCGTTTGCAAGAGAGAGAGGGAGAGAGCGAGAGAGAGAGAGAGAGAGAGAGAGAGAGAGAGAGGGGGTGAACGACAGAAGCAAGATGATGACTCCAGAGAAAGCAGGAAAGAGGGGGTGATTGTGGAGGAGGAGCACATCTGAAACAGAGCTCTGATGTGGCGCTCGCTCAGTGACAACTTTCCATCTCTTTCCGCCACGCCTCGGGTCGCTGTCATCTTTCCAATTTCCTTTAAACATTGCAGTATTCTCTGCTAGTGTTTCCTCATATCTGTCTTGACGTATATTGATTCGACAACGAGACGCTCGACAGTACAGTCTGCATTTCACACCATTGCTCTCCTCCTTCCCTCTTGCTATGTTCAAGCAGATTCTGAAGGAAGGCTTTGAATGGGAGAATAAAGTGTGCATTCCATGCACAGGAATGCTGTCTTTTTTCCCCCCACTTCCTCTTCATTGTCTTCCATTTTAAATGATATGGTTGCTCCTGTCAAATATCAAGAAGCTTCAATACCAATGCCTGGTGCCGCCTGGCAGCTCATCTCACACACACACACACACACACACACACACACACAAGAGTGTGTGAGAGATATATCTACTTACTATTCTTATCGTTTCCCTAGTCTGATCCCTTCGTTATTCTGAATCTGCTTCTGTGTCGTTTCCAGAGAGTTTTAGTGTAGTTCTTTGTTGCTGCTGTTTCATTTACATTTACATTTACATTTACATTTAGGGCATTTAGGAGGCGCTTTTGTCCAAAGCGACTTCCAATAAGTACATTTGTCAGTAGAAAGTAAAACAACAATATATCACTGTCGGTACAGCAAGGATGTCAATAGAACAACTTTCTAAGCGCACCATTTTTGCGAGGTTTAGCTATTCTTTCTTTACAGCATGGATAGCTACGGTCAGATGCTATACGATGCTAAGCACTATTTAATTGCCAGGACATACGAACATACAATAGAAGTGTAGGAGGTTGTTTTTTTAGTTTTTTAGTGTGTGTTGCTTTTGTTATGTTGTGGCCTTTTTGTGGCATCAGGTGATGCTGAAACCACCTTGGTTATATTTGAGTCATGAAAACCACTTCCATCGACCCGAGGTATCCTGCAGCCGTCCCTAAATGAGCTGAGCAATTTCACTCTGCCCTGAGACAGGCCAGCAAGCGTTTTAAGTGCCTTGGCTTCATTTTGGCCACACACACCCCTAAGTGACCTTGAATTGAATAACACCAGGGTTTTCTTTAACCTGACTGTGGAGTGTGTGTTGCTGATGGCTTTACCGCCTCACCTGAGTCAGACTGATTGGACTCTGGGACTGGGTGAGGCTGCACACCTGTGGTGCAGAGCAATCATAGCACCCAGAGTAAACCAGCTATCACCACACACCCTCGGGAGAGAGAGCCACTGTCATGGCAGCATATACCATCTGCTCGGCTTTTAACATCTTGCCATCTCCAATAAACACATATTCAACGCAACCTGAACCTGTGTCCTGTGTCGCAGGGCCACAGCAAAAGCCACTAAGGTGGCGTGTGGCAGGAGCAACTGCCACACTGACGAAACATGATGGTTTGTTGTGGGTCATTTCAGGTTGCTCCTGAAGTGAGAAGCAGTTTCTCTTGAAACTGTCACTCACGCGTGTTCGTTAATGAAGCGATAGAAGAAGTGGTTTAGCTTTAAGAAATAATCAGTTTTATTGTTAACACCGGTATAATGTGCAGAGTTTTACAGATATCTGGGCCCAACTATGTTTCCCTGACAGAACAACAAAGTGTGTGTCAGTTCACGAAGTCTGCGCACTAACTCTCCCTGACCCAGGAAGTTATATACACATAACAGTGAAAACGTCATAAAGGGCTGTCCTCTTCTTCTCCTCTGGCTGTTGCCGTCTTCCCCTCTCGTCCTTGTGGTGTCTGGCCCCAGCGCCAGACTGTCGCCTCCAGGTATTTCTCTAAACGATTCTTTACACGTGCAGCGACAATCCTGCCTGTTTTTTCGCCATCACCCGACCTCACTATCTACTCCATATGTAACCAACAACGCACTCATTCCGATCCTGAGGAGCTGCCCCCATGCTCACATGCCTCTGCTCATAGCTCATGACTCTGTCCTTCGTCTGGAGACAGGCACAGAGGCCAGTGTGAGCCACAAATATTGGTCATAGGATAGATCTAAACTATAACCATACCTTCACTCCCTATTCCAGGACCCGCTGTGCTCACCCCAGTAGGGGAAAGGGACTGGATAAGGAGCCACCTAAACATAGGCTACATCCACACTAATACGTTTTCGTCTTAAAACGCATAACTTTTGCTACTTTTACGCCTACACACTACTCCGGCGTTTACAACCCCCTAAAATGGAGATTTGTGAAAACACTGCTGACCCCGTTTCATGTTGAATACTCCAGGGTTGCGTTTCAGTCTGGACTAGTCTGGACAGGCGGATGCAGAGATTTTAGAGACCGATGACGCAGACACCCACGTTCGCTTCCTGATTGGGTCTCATCAGTCACAACGTGTCCTTCCCTAATTCATCACGCCACTATCACGTGACCCTTTCCGGAAGAAAACAAACCTCATCAGCCTCAAAGCAGTTAATTCAACATGGATAACAAATTAAAAGCATTGATTCGTAGTATTTTCTGTAGTATTTTCTACAACTAAGCACCCAACCGCTAGTGAGGGCAGACATCATTTTCGCTTTAAAGGTATTAGTGTATGTAGCCATAGTGTCACAGGCGTGCCCCTATGTGTGTGTGTGTGTGTGTGTGTGTGTGTGTGTGCGTGTGTGCATGCGTGTGTGTGTGTGTGTGTGTGTGTGTGTGGGTTGTGCCTAATCTCCGCGGGTTTTTGGCTGCAGTGGAAACGCAGACAACGGGACAAAGGAACCGTTTAGTTCCTTGAAAAGAAGTTCCTGGGACTAAAAGTTCTGGGTACTTTGGGTGGAAACGCGGCATATGTTAGTTTCCTTGTGTTTTCAGTTCGATTTAATGCCTGTTTTCTTCAGGATGCTTCTTGTCTGCCTGTTTGCTAACCTGCCTGCTGACTCACTCTCCCTCGCGACTACCGTCCACCAGGCCGCCTTGCCATCTCCATTCATCCCATCTCCTTGGAAGTTCATTGCCATTAATCTGTTAACTTGACACACAGCCCCTTGGATGAAACAGTTACATCCAGAGGGTTCACCGCTAGCTGCTCCGAGTGAGCCTGAGTGTGATGTGTCAACCCTTGAATGGAAAAAAGATTTCCATGTTTGACAAGAAAAGCGGTCTGAATTATTGTCACCATTGAACGGAGGCGACTTTGAGGGTTAACAGTACAGCCCTCCCTCTGAACCCGACGGGAGGTGTAGGATGGTGACACACTTTGTTCTGGAAAGGAAGTGTGGTCTCTGCTGTTCAGCACAAATCCAGCAGAGATCTTGACATTGGGATTTTGAAAGCCAGGGTTGGACACGTGGATCACAACCTGTGGAGGGCTCCCTCTCCTATCCTCCTGACAAAGTGCAGTGAACGTCGACCTCGATGTGACACACACACACACACACACACACACACACACACCCTAACAACAGAAGAGTACACTCAATGCAAATCTCCCGTTCAAGCCATAGATCAAGTCATGGCTATGGAGTTATAGATTTAACTGTTATCACACACACACATCCATAGTCCCTGTTGTTTTCCTTCTTCCGGAAACCAGCTGCGATGTAGTGTGAATATTGCGTCATCACCCTCCAATGGCCCGCTTGCCCCTCCTGAGCTCCGGCTAAACCTTCCCCCACTACTTGCTAAAAGGATGTGTGGCGGTAAGCCTTATTAAAATCTTTCCGCAAAAACGCTGATATCCCACAATATTTTGTGCGCCCAGAGCAGTGTTATACAAACAAGCCATTTATTTGTTTGTGTAACTATCACATCACCGCTCTGCAAGGCCCGAGGGTGGATGCTGTAACTCGCTCCACATCATTCTCAGGCTGTATTCATTCGTATATTTTTTCATCATAATGTGATGTGCAAGAAGTTCAGCCTGTGCAGCCTCCGTTTTTTTCCCCCTCCTAAATCCTATATATTTGTTTTCCCTCCATATAATAGCGTTGGGAATCGGTGGGTCGGAGACAGCGTTCAGAACTTGTCCGTCGTTATCTCCTCTGAGTAGCAGACTGTAGTTCGTTGTGCTGCTGTTACTATCAGACACACACACACGCGCGCTGTAACAGCGAGGTGTCGTATTCCTGTCGTCTCGCGCCGGGGGTCTCCTCCATCTGAGGGACCCCCGGCTCGGCAGAAAACCCAATGTTTCGTTGTCTGGAGCCGTGTTCGATGACCTGGCATCCTGCTGCTGCCAGCTGCGTCTTCCACTCTGCTCTCCCTTTAATTCAATTCTGTTTTGTTTTAGGGGCTTTCGTCCGCAGAACGCTCCGGAGCGAGAAGCAGGTGTCTTCAACAGACAACGCCGAGCATTAGTTTGTACCAACATGGTGTCTGCGATCTGTGAACATAAATAGGCCCGGGTTTTTCCTCTGTGTGATAAGAGGCTAGGGGAAATACAGCTTAGGGAGCGAAGGAGAGTTGATCACTGCCTTAGCATTCGAAAGCACTCCCCCTGCTCATCTCCCTGGTCCATACACATCCACGGATAAACTTCTGATGAATAAAGTCCTTGAATATTGAATCTCCTTATCAATTACCCCTGCCTCTCAATTATATATGCCGTTATTAATGGCCTGTACAATTGAGAGGCAGGGGTAATAATTTGACGCTTCCATGCTAAGAGATTTGCATCACGTTCTGCTGTGGCAGCGTAACCTGTCTAACCCCGCCAGCGCCTCGGGGATCGCTTTGATGTTGCTTGTATGTCTTTCATGCCGAGCGTGGCTGATCTGGAAGTAGTGATGACAGAGAAATGTTGAGAGTGAGAGAAGGACACACGCAAGCTCATCCAGCGGTTTGTCGCTGCCTACCTACTTCGTGTCCTCGCTGAGGTATGTCTCAGTATCCTCCTTTTTTAAAAAGGAAAATCTAACAACATCAAACTACAGAGTCTTCGGACGTAACAGTAAATTATAGTAAATAGCATTACATAATGGTATTTACTTATTAGTGAAGATAGTTTTTAGGCAAGTATAGGCAACACGTATAGGCAACGTGCCTAGTATGTCGCGTGGTACAATGACCGTCCATCTTGGTCTCTGTCAGCCTCCAGCCTTATTATAACCTTCGCCAGAGCAGAGGATGTCGGCTACGTAAAAACACATAGCCCTAGAGGGAGAGGGGGAACAAAGAGAGAAGGGGCGGTGGGTGGGGTGGTGGTGGTGGCGGGGGAGGGGGGTCTTCATAATGAAAAATCAGACCTTGTGAATGTCAAAGCACTGAAGTTGCGGCAGGGTTTGGGGGGTTATGCAGATATGCAAATGTATGTAGATGATTAATAGCATTATATGAAGATATTACAAGAGCAGGTTGACAACACCGTGTTAAGGTATTGATATTAAGGCAGGGATGAGGCGGCAGGGATGTACAACAGAACAATCCCCTTGTACATGTATCCACGGTAATAGGATCAGTGAATGGATAAATAATACTATTAAAATTAATAAAACTCTTACTCTTCCGGGTAAAGTTTTAGTGGCAGAATAAAACGCAACAAAACAATTAGGAAGACAGTCCGCAGTGAGATGCATCCAGACGGCTTGGACAGCCAGCAGCTCTAATTGCTCCTTAGGAGCTTCACCCGCGTGTCACGCGTTCTAATTGGATGAGAGGACGGAGTAGTTAGCACTGCATGAGCGATAGCTATGCTAAGCGTCCACTACCCTCCCGAGGTTTGGGGTCAAACCACCCTCCTGCATCCTCTTAGTTATCCCGCTCTTTCTGCTGAGAAAATCCTTAATCCTCCTCTGATAAACCTCCTCTGACCTTCCCCAGACCCCGGACGTTTTCCTGCGGCCCCCTCGGTTGCTTGGGGTCAGCGAGTTTATTACCCCCCCCCCCCCAAGTTGTGTTCCCATCACTAAAGCGCTTAAAGCAACCCTTCCCTCCCCTCTGTTTTATAAATAAGCTTGAGAATACTGTGTTGTTTTTTTCCTTCGTGTCAATATGAATTTGCCCTAAACCATGAAACGTGACAATCTTCAGCAGAGGAACTGTGCTGCAGCGCAGTACTGCTGCCGTGGATGACTTAAATCAAGTCAGAATCACATTTTATTAAAGATTCATGTGAAAGGCCTCGGGCAGCACAGTGGGTAGGCCTACCGCTTGCCCTGTCTGCTCAGGGGACCCAGGTTTGATACCTGACTCGAGTGCTGTCATCATTTGTACCTACAGGTTACTGTTCACTGTGGTGAGGTTTTGACTGCGCTGTCCCTGACGCGGTGCACACAGTCTCAGCGTTTCACTAAGAGTTAGCTCAGTGGACCAGGGGGGAACGGGCAGTATGCTGTTTAATCTGGCCTCCGAGGACCGGTGGGAGCAGAGTGACCAGATGTCCCTGTTTCTGGTAGCCTTTCCCCAGCTGGAGCTGTCCCCGGAAATGTCCCTGTTTCCAGACAGTTGGTCATTAGTCTGGTGTCTATCTGATAGGCTGTGACGCGACCTCGCTACACTTTGGTCTAGCTATCGACTTTATACTCTAAGCAGGCATGACTGATCATAAACAATACGCTATCAATACAATATAGAACGATTCCCTATTCGAGTAGCCTACTTTGGCTTGTTTTTGGCTGCTTTACCGTAGCTTAAAACACATCATAGTAATCCATTGGTCAATGTTAAGGATGGACTTGCGACCGAGGCGTTACTGAGCATGGAGGCAAGATCGGTAGAAATCGGCTTTTGCCATTTTATTTATGATGAATATTTACAGTATAATAATGTTTAAATATAAAATAAACACTGTAGAAACAAAAAGGCCAGCTATACCCTTCTGGGTCCACACAGTGACACAGGATGCTGCCCAGACATCCCCTAATCCCCCAACTCACCTCACCTCTGAATGACTTGGGTGAGCCCTAGTCATTCAGAGCCCTTTATAGGATGGCTCCTCCTATTAGCCCCCTTAATTATTACAATCAGATAATAGTAATACAATAGACCATTCATTATATGCCCAGCAATAAGGAATCCAAACCCTTAAACAATATCCAAATACGCTTTTAAACAAACAAACGATAAAACATCTGGTCCCTCCCAGCACCACGGGAACACCACTTCAAATGGCACAACGGTAGCACTGCCTCGGTGTACCAATCAATCCCTACTGTGGCGATGAGGAAAACAAGGAAGTGCAACACGAACCAAATAGATTTACTTTACTAATGCATTATCCTGTATGTACAACCAAATAATATCAATAAATGTAAATCAGTCTGAAACCTTAATGTGTCTCTCGTTGTTGTGAGTAATGTACGGTGGAATGAATTGTCAAGTGAAGTGTTATGGAGATAAGTACCGGCAGGCCTTTCCCGGGACACGGTGTTATTATGGAGAACAGAAATGGTAGCGTGACAGCGTCACTACACTGGAAATGTACGGTAAAATTATGCTAATAATATAATGTCCGGATCAGACTTTGTGTGTGAACGTGTATGTAAATTTACCATGATAACAGGCAAAATGGAAATACGACCCTTCTTCTATTTCAGAAATAATACCATCAGACATTTTGTTGATATAAGGACCGCCAATCTACAAATGTCCCTGTTTTTCATTTCAGAAATCTGGTCACCTTTTGAAACAGGTCTACTACTAACCACAGGCCACATCACACAATCAAACCCAATCTGGGCTGAGGTCGAGGGGTGGGGGGTGTTAAGGGAGTGACGCATAGCAAGAGACTGTCAATACCCAGCCTGTTTTCAGAAGTCTCTTTTTCTTTCTGGGTGTCCAGGTCTCTAACACCTGCCTCCTCTTTATGTTTGGCTTTTCTGTTGACTATTTATTTTCAGCTTTTGTCTGATTTGCAGATACAGATGGATGGATGTTGGATGAATTTATGGATTGTACATTTTTGTGATTCTTACATTCATACGTACATACTAGATTAGTTCTTCTGATATTTAAATCTTCCTGTTGCTGAGTACACTTGTGGATACTCTGCAGGCCAACTCAAGTGGTTTTCTAGAGTGAGGGAGGCTATTTCTTTAGCCTTTTTCCCCAAGAGGACCATCACATGTGTGATTGGATTTGCAAAAGCCCCCCGAGAGCAGCATCCTGAGGAGGATGTGCTGCATGTGGTCAATCAGATGAGCTGAGCTTCTCCTGCGCCTCCGAGCCACGATCGCTTGGTTCTCCTCTGGACGCTTTAAGGCCCTGTTATACACACCGGGTCGACGGTCGGCCGTTGGCGAAAGTCGGGCCGTCGGTGAGCGGCGTCTGTGGTGTGTCCCGCACAGTTGGCACTAGTCGGCCCTTGCCTGCAGTTTTTCGGCCGATTCAGCATGTTGAATCGGGGACGGAGGCCGTCGGTGAGAGAAATCACTCTGGTTGGCTGTACAGCTTAAGGCTTAAGCGAATCAGTGCACAAGAAGAGAAACGTAAGTGAGCAAAGTAGCAAACGACTTTGTCAAGAGGGCACACACTAAAAGATCGTCTCATTTGTCAACACCAGTGCCATTTGCAACTTCTTATCAGACATATTCTCGATTAGAAGTAGCTGTATTACGAAACCGCCTGAGCCAGAGTGGTGTGGAAATGGTAGGCAAACACTGCTTTGTTTCATATTTGTATATATCCGCAATCCTGTCCCTTTTTGAATGCAGACTACCGCCGCCTGCTGGTATGGAGAGTTATTTCCTCTCACGCAGGTGCAGAACGTATGTGCTAGTGGGCCGTTGGCTGTAGTCTTTCCAGTGTGTTCAAGTGCAACTTTTTGGCCAAGACACAGGGGACGCGAGGCGACACAACAGTCGGGCTTCGTCGACGCCGCTAGTTCTCTGACGTCGGTTTGGTGTGTCAGGGCCTTTAGGGAACGGGAGACACGGAAGAGATGTACAAAATAGGAAGGTCAGAGTCATGGCTTCAGTTTTAGAAATACCTCACTGCCGTCCCTGACTGGCTTCAGTGCTCATACACAAGCTACTCATCTTCATTTCACACAGCCACTCTCATTTGGCCTCAGCTGTTGCCCTTTTGCTTCATCTGCACTCCTGTCACGGGGCTGCATCATCATCCTGCAGGAATATTCCACCATTCGTCTTTTTGTTTTCTGTATTGTGATTTGTATTATTTTATTAAAGTCTTGGCATACCTTTGATCTCCCTTCATGATCTTCGGAGGAGCCAGTCCAGCTTTTTCGAGCTATTGAGGAGAATAGACATGGATGGTGTAATTCTAGCATTATATTCAGCAATATAATGCCAACCATGTCCAGGGAGGGTTTCTAAACAACACTGTCCATTTGAACAACTAATGTTGTCTTTGTGTTGAACACTAAACAGACAGTAAGCCTACTAGGGCGTAGGTTGGATGCATGATTGAATATAATATTTTTTACTGAGGATCTCAACCTTTTTTGGCAACCATTCTCGATCAGACTCTCTGGAATGGAAACCATGTTTGATCTGAACTCTGCAGCACAGGTGCAGCCCTAAGCCAAGTCCAACTTGCAAGGACATTGAACCTCACAAATTCAGCTTCTGCATGTAGTCCTACTGATGTATTTCTAACCTCTACATTGTCTATTAAATCATTCAAACCCAGAGCCATTTCCCTGACTTATAACAGCGTGTAAAAAGCAGCCCTTCGATGTTTCCATCAGTGGGGCAGGCCTATTAAAAAACAACAGACTGGGCTATATATACATTTTGTTGAGCCCAGTTTATATGAGCAGGATATAACAAAAAAGCTCTTTGTTATGAGGTTCCTTCAGATGCTAATCCAAGGGTGTATAAAAAGTACATTGGCATAATCTGGCGCCTTCAGATTACTTACAGAGAGAGAGAGAGAGAGAGAGAGAGAGAGGGAGAGGGGGGGGGGGGGGGGGGGGGGGGAGAGAGAGAGAGAGAGGGGGGGGGGGGGAGAGAGAGAGAGAGAGAGAGACAGAAAGAGAGAGAAAGGGGGGAGGGGGGGGAGAGAGAGAGAGAGAGAGAAAGGGGGGGAGGGGGCGGAGTCTATCCACACCGCTGGAGGGGGGGAGCAGCGTCCCATCCTCAGCATCAATCCCACAGCAGAGTCAGCAGCAGCCGCGGGTCCAGCAGCCGCGGGTCGCAGACTGTGGACTTACTTTCCCGGGAGTTACAGATACATGCGGATATCGTTTCGGGAACGAACCAAAAAAAAGGTAAGCTCACTTTTTTTTCTTCTTCTTCTTCTTCTCCTTCTTTTTCCAACACACTTGACTTGACGAAGACAGACATACAGACAGGATGAGACATTAAGAGGCCATTGTTTGCTTTGCTTTAAGCAACAAAGAGCCGATGCACGGTAAGCGGTTCCTCCTCGCGGCTCTCCTCCGCGGCGGCGGGAGCTCTGGAAGTGCGACCCCGGGAACGAGCAGCCTACTTCGGCTTGCTTTTGGCCGCTTCACCGCCGCTTAAAACAACGTCATTATAAATAGTAAACCACTGGGTCCGTGTTAAAGGATGGGCGTTACTTAGCGTGGAGGCAGGATCGGTAGAAAAATTGCTTTTTGCCGTTTTATTTATGACAAATATTTCACAGTATATAATAATTTCTAAATCTAAAATTAAACACTGTAGAAACAAAAAATAAGGCACAGTGACAGAGGACGCTGCCCAGACGTCCCCTCATCCCCCAACTCCACTCACCTCTGGGGTAAGCCCTATTTATAGGATGGCTCCTCCTATTAGCCCCTCCCATTTAACCTAAAAAAGAAACATGAATAAAAAATAAAGACAAATAGGCCTACATGAAGCTATGAATAAAATGTGAATAAAATAGACAATGAATGATATGCCCAGCAATAAACAATCCAAAACCTTAAACCGTATCCAAATGTGCAAAACAAACGATAAACATCTTTAAACCATTTTATTGGATTCGAAATGTACGGTAGGTGGGTTAACAGGCCGTGTATGCATTCATTGACAATTACTGTTGCTTCATTTTGCATCACATGACTGTGTGACTCTGTTTTCTTTCCTCAGAAGATGCTCGTCTCTGTGATGCCCCTGGTGACCCTGGTGCTGAGCGGCCTGGCGGCGGGCGGCGGGCGGCGACCAATGGCTCAGCGGTGTGTCCGAGAAGGGTGGCTACTGGAACAAATTCAGAGATGTGCGTTTCACACGGTGGACGTTTCACTTTTGTGTGTGTGTGTGTGTGTGTGTGTGTGTGAAAAGCTGCCTAATGCCATGTCTTCTAAGGAAAAAGTACTATTTGAGATGAAGGTACAGGGAGGATATCTAGTTTTAGATGTGTTGTGTCTGCCTGTAATACCTGTGTGTGTGTTGTGTGTGTGTGTGTGTGGGTGGGGTTGTGTTGTGTGTGTGTGTGTGTGTGTGTGTGTGTGTGCACGCGTGTGAAAAGCTGCCTTCTGCCTTATAGTGGTCTTCTAAGGAAACAGTGCAATTTGAGACGAAGGTACAGGGAGGAAATCTAGTTTTAGATGTGTTGTGTCTGCCTGTAATACCTGTGTGTGTTGTGTGTGTGTGTGTGTGTGTGTGTGTGTGTGTGTGTGTGTGCGCGCGCACACGCGTGTGAAAAGCTGCTTACTGCCTTATGGTGGTCTTCTAAGGAAACAGCGGTATTTGGGACGAAGGTACAGGGAGGAAATTTAGTTTTATATGTGTTGTGTCTCCCGAAGGCAAACGGGTGCAACATAAGATGCACAATGTCTATCTTTCAACCCTCCCAAGAAGTACCGGTCTAGAGAAAGCTGAAACAATTTGCCATTAACAAAATAACAAAAGAGCTTTAGAATGGGCAAAGGCCAACACAGCAAAACCCTGGCTGAAGAAAAACCTTTAGAGGGAGCGAAACAAAACACTATGTTTCTTGCCAATGAGACACAGAAGACACAAAGATTTTCAAAAGGCTTACCTGCTTTAGAGATGCTCCTTCTGAACATTATTGGAAAGGATCAAACATACATGAGAGATATCCACAGCTATTAGGCTAAAACGCACTCATTTTATGAAATAGCAGCAATATCAGACAGACAGTCTCTCACTTCGAGGATCACAGAGAAACCGAACCCTCTCCTCCAAGGTTGTAAGATACACAGGGTTATGTAAACCGGTGAAGGACAAATCTATTCTATTAACTGAACGTCATTTTTAAGTACAACCTGAGAACGAGTAGCCTGCTTTGGCTTGTTTTTGGCTGCTTTACTGCAGCTTAAAACACATCATAGTAAACTATTGGGCAATGTTAAGGACGGACTAATAAATCTACCTTGTCTATAGCGGTCGCCAGTGTTGTCATTACTCCTCCTTGGATCCGGCGCACAGCTTGACAACGCTTGACAACGCTTGACAACAGCTTCACAAGAGCGCTAGTCCCGCCCGTGGCGCTGATTGGCTAATCGTTGGTCCCCCCCCGCGGCGCTTATTGGATAATCGCTTTTTACACAGAGAAACCGCTGTTTCATGCCATGATGCCAGACAAGAAGCAGTCAACTCTCCAACTCGGTGGAGTGGGCGATTTCAAAGGTCTGGACCGAGGCAAACAACCATCATGAGGTCCAGGCTCCCTACTTAGACTCCCACCCTGGCCATGGCGCGTTTACTGCTGCTGCTCATCATATTGATTGATGGAACTGTGATGGGAGTTGGAATTGGCTCACGTGTGTGTGTGTGTGTGAGTGTGAGTGTGTGTGTGTGTGAGTGTGAGTGTGTGTGTGTGTGTGTGTGTGTGTGTGTGTGTGTGTGTGTGTGTGTGAGTGTGTGAGTGTGTGTGTGTGTGTGTGTGTGTGTGTGTGTGTGTGTTGTGTGTGTGTGTGTGTGTGTGTGAGTGTGTGTGTGCGTGTGTGTGTGAGTGTGTGGAGGTCCACAGAGCATTTCCCCCCCAAGAGATCCTGGCAGCTCTTTTATTTTTCCTTGAATCTTAAGATCCCCCTCTTTAAAGTATCAGTTACAAACACTTACCAACACTAGGACTGTAAATGTGCACATTATTCATTGAGTTGCAAGTGAAAGTTATGTTGTACATGTTCAAATGATAATCAATATTATGGTCTACTATATGAATATATTCAAAATGGCATCTCCTTAATTTCTTTCATCTCAATCTCATATCTCTCTTATCTCTCAGATCTTCCCACACCAACTTCACATAGTTATGCACTGAATGTCTATGCAGCTGTCATCCTTCCCTGTATACTCTGTATGTATCATTACCACTTTGTCAACCCCCACTTCCTCTCTCCCTCTCTCTCTCTCTCTGTCTCTCTGTCTCTCTCTCTCTGTCTCTCTCTCTCTCTCTCTCTCTGTCTCTCTCTCTCTCTCTCTCTCTCTCTCTCTCACGCTGTCTCTCTCTCTGCCACTCAAGTTTGCACTGTTATTATCACTAAACCACCAGGTATCGATATTTGGTGCTGTATTGCTTGACAATGATCATAAATGTCAAACTCGAATCAAACCGGAGATTGATTTTATATATTCAAGGACTATCAATATATACTGCAACAGTGTACATATAGAATATACAGTATACTGCCCAGCCAATACTGTGATGGGATTGTGAGTATAGGAACCGGTCGGCAGAACAACCTGCATTGTTTCATCAACAGGGATTTTCATTTATCATTTCGATTCTTCCCCCCAGACTGAACAAATATATGCAAAAATATGAGGAGAGATATGCAAATGACCGTGGCCCATCATGTGAATGTTGATACTGCGTATGAGTATGCACCTCAAACCCACTGTGAGATATCGTCTGGTGGTTACCGGTTCGGAAATTGTGTTTATTCAATAATATGGCAAACTGCTTCCTTGAGTCGACACTGTCATGCGAGAAAAGACTGTTTATTATTATCCCGTTTTATTTTTGCCTGTAACCATTCAGAGGGTAATCATCAATATGCTGACATGAATTCACCAAAGTGGTAACACCTAACTAAAATAGACTGCTGTTCATAGAATGAATAGAGAATATTGATCTATTACTGCAGTTGGTACTTGCAGAGGCGAGTTGACTACTTGACTACTGCTAACATTGATTCAAGCAGTCCATAGAAATATCACAGTTTCATACATGACGGCATGATAATATATATAATATAGAAGTATCTATAAGTATCTATAGGTATGCAGCTGAACTCTGAATTATTACATGGCCGAGGTGAAATGATATGTTATCCATATTGGAAATCCTGCGTTCCCTCCATATACTTAATTAATAACCTCAGATCCTTAAGCTGCTCTGGTAGCTGCTCTCATCTTCTCTTTGTCTTTCTTCCTCTCCTATCCCCTCCCCTCCTCTCATCTCCCCTCCCCTCCTCTCTCTTCTCTCCTCTCTCCTCTCTCCTTCCTTCCTCTTCCTCTCCTCTCCTACTCTCTCACAGTAATGACCATGGAAAGCCTGTCATTGCGGATGAAGGGTGGCCATCTTTGATCCCACTGTGGTGGAAAAGCTGTTGTATGTCTGCTGAGTCCCATTGTTTTGATTGTTTTCGTTCCTCAACAAACCTGGGCAAAGCGCCCCATCTCAATACACACACACACACACACACACACGCACACACACACACACACACACACACACACACTTTGCCTCTCTGAAGTGGTGACAGGAAAGAAAAGCCGTTCCCCAGATCCTTGTGTTCTGTCAGGAAATCCTATTTGTTTCGAAAGGTGTGTGTGTGTGTGTGTGTGTGTGTGTGTGTGTGTGTGTGTGTGTGTGTGTGTGTGTGTGTGTGTGTGTGTGTGTGTGTGTGTGTGTGTGTGTGTGTGTGTGAGCCCATTTGTGCCAGCACAGACATACGTGTGAGTAGAGTCGGTCCCCAGGTGGTCTGTTCATTAAGTGGTTGTTCCTGGTTATGGAGCAAAAAGACTGACAAGCTGCTTTTTGTTGTTGTATACTGTTTATATTGATGTGTATGTGTGTGTGTGTGTGAGAGAGATAGAGAGAGAGAAGAGAGAGAGAGAGAGAGAGAGAGAGAGAGAGAGAGTTACTTCCTACACCATTTCACTTTTGTTGTTATTTTTTTAAACTACCTGATATGACATACTGTATATTATATTAAAAGCACTTTGTTTTTAAACAGATTGAGGTAATAAATATTGAAGTATATCTCTAACCAAACAACCATGAAATCAATACATTTACACCAGCCTTTATTTTATTTGCCTTTATGTCAGATGAAGGTGATTAGAAATAACAAGGGATAGGTGAGAGTGATTAGTAGTCTTTCTTTGCAGTAAACTGCTGTATAATTTGCACATGTGACTAGCGGGAGGTCTCTTCATAGGAAATACGGTCTGGTGCAAGAAACATTTTATTAAACCAGCTACATGCTGATTAACTCGCTCTTTTATGCAGCATTTTTATTTATGCCCAGTCGAACAGACAGAATTGCACCTAAAGATCAAACTTGATCAAACATAAGCTTGGTGGTGTTTTTAGGTAAATGATCATTTCCTTCATTCTTACATGTGAGTGACCGTATGTATGGCCAGGAACAAGCCAGTGTTACCACATCACATATTTATATGTGCATTGGTAATTTTTTGTATGTATCCTCAGGTCTTTCAAGGTGAAAATGTGTGTGTGTGTGTGTGGGTGCGTGTGTGTGTGTGTGTGTGTGTACATGTGTGTTTTTGTCTGTACGTGTGAGTATGTGTGTATGTGTGTGTACATGTGTGTGTATGTGCTCCAGTGCAGCAACATGGACAAAAAACTGGAGTCACCTTCACACACACACACACACACACACACACACACACACACACACCCAAACACACACACACTCATACACATGCACACACACACATGTATTTACAGTATAGTGGATATGTTTTTTTCAGCTAACATTGCAATTCCGTTATGAGATGATTGGTGGCACCTATGCATTTCCTCTCCTCGACTTCTCTCTTCATCTCTCCTTACCTGACCTATTCTCTCCTTTCTCTTCTCTTCTACTTTTCTCCTCTTTTCTTATCTCCTCTCCTCGCTTTCTCCGCTCATCACATCACTCCTCTTCCCCTCCTCTCCTCTTTGCTTCTTCTGACCATAAAACATATCCATACTAAAATCACATCCACCCTGCAGCAGTTAAATTGATCACTCGGTAGATTTACTCTGCCTGGCAGGTTTGATTGGTGCCTTGATGTAATCAATAACTCTTTTAACGATGGGAGAGGCACACACACACACACACACACACACATATACAAGAACATTGACCAAAAGAAACACATACAGCTTCACGTCAAATGGGTCATTGCCTACAGGGGTCAGCGAGGTCACTAAGGTCACCCGACCAATGGGAGGGGAGCTAGACGAGGCTAGGCGGTGTAGATCTGAAGTCAGTGCTGAGCGTTAGATAAATGAAATGCAGTCCTGTTACACTTGAGATTGGATGCTAATTATTTCCATAAGCCGTTTATCTTGTTTGCCTGCTTATTGTTGAATTTCGGGGCAAGGATTGGCTGGGTAAAAAAATAATAATGTCCATGTACAATATTCTTATTAGGATATCATTACTTGCTTAAACGTTAGAGCTCAAACCATTGACCCAAAGTAAATATTAATTATTTCTCTTCATCTGCCTCTTTAAGGAGTGGGTGTGTTTGCCAGTGTGCTGTTGTGAAGCTTTTCCTCTAAGCTATTCATGGTTTTAATGAGCTGCATGGACTGAACTGCGTGCTGTTCAATATAATGACTTTTGTTTACCACAATCACGCACGCACACACACACACACCGTACACACACACACACACACACACACACACACACACACACGTATTACTGCATGCATTGATTCATGCACATGGGTGAACACATACCCCCCCACACACACACACACACAAACTATTGCAATAACAGATCCCACAGCCAATCAATCTGCTAAGCAAAAGCAGTCTGCGTGTCATTTCTCTTCAACACTGATTTTGTCTCTGTTGGCAAATCCTTTCGTTGTGATACATTGCTGTGCAGGGTAGGGTGGTCACACAATACACTGCTGTGCAGGGTAGGGTGGTCACACAATACACTGCTGTTCAGGGTAGGGTGGTCACACAATACACTGCTGTTCAGGGTAGGGTGGTCACACAATACACTGCTGTGCAGGGTAGGGTGGTCACACAATACACTGCTGGTCAGGGTAGGGTGACCTCCCAATACACTGCTGGTCAGGGTAGGGTGACCTCCCAATACACTGCTGTTCAGGGTAGGGTGACCATGCAATACACTGCTGGTCAGGGTATGGTGACCTCCCAATACACTGCTGGTCAGGGTAGGGTGACCTCCCAATACACTGCTGTTCAGGGTAGGGTGACCATGCAATACACTGCTGTTCAGGGTAGGGTGACCATGCAATACACTGCTGGTCAGGGTAGGGTGACCATGCAATACACTGCTGTTCAGAGTATGGTGACCACATTTTAAAACCCCCAAACCGGGGCCCTTAAGTGTACAGCGTGTTCATGCACGCGCAAGTGTATGTGCTTATGCCACGCACCATAAGTATCCTTTGTTTAGCAACAGCAACACATTGATTGACACACATACAGACAAATCAGTGTTGAATTCAGACGTAAACATTGTTTATGTTTTTTGATTGGGTTAGGTAGTAATGAGTGGGACAGAATCATCTATGGAAAGTATATTATTATTATTATTATTATTATTATTATTATTATTATTATTATTATTATTATTATTATTATTATCTTAATTGTGGTGAAAACCAGGACAATTTGGTAGTGAATGTTGAAAACCGGGACATTTTCAGATATTAGTCAGGACTCGGGACACCCAGCTTGAAACCGGGGACATCTGGTCACCATAGTTCAGGGTCTAAATTCACAGCGCTTCCAATGATTTGTACTTGGAAGGTAAAATCTAATTTTAAAAAAGATGCTCATTTTGAACACAGAGTCACTCTGTGTTTAAATCTGTGGTCGCATCTGACCTGTAAAATACATTACAGCTCAACACGGCTGTCACATGACCTATGTATATTACTTTGACTTGTGCTTGTATTTGTAGTATTTGTAATGATGCTTCTATCTATCCAATACTGTACCATAGATTTTTTTAAAGTATGTGCTTTTTATAAAACTGTTTGGTCTTTTACTCCACAGACCAAATGTATTTACGTGAATCCAAAAAATACTCAGTTTAAATAGTACACATGTTTTATTCTCATAAAAAATACCAGACATGGTCTGGCACAAATGTCTCTGTAAGTAAATACAGCTTATTAATTATAGTAATAAAAAATTCACTCAAA